>APFE030603790.1:58408-69601 GCA_000404065.3 Pinus taeda
TTCCCATCTTCCTTAACCTCCAGGGCTTTTGCTAGAAGAGTCTTTATTCTCCAGCTCTCCGCCTTAGTGCGAGTAAATTGAGTTGCTCTTTTTGCGGGCATACCCGGGTCAGTCATCCAATCAACCTCTTCCGCAATGACTCCTCCCTGTTTTTGTGCTTCTTCATGTTTCACTTCAGCCTCCATCTCCGCGATTTTGCGTTTGCTTCTCGCTGAGGCTCTTGTTTCATACATGTTCTGCGCTATGCGTAATTCTCGGTTGGCCGTAGCGCATCTACAGCTTCCCGCATCCATACTGTTCCCTCTGAAATTCTCACGGTGAGCCCTTCCGCTAACAATCTGGAAATGGTTGCTAGCAGAGATAAGGAATGAGATGGAGGAAACCGAACCATGATTACCGGTTAAATAGCTTTTTGCCATAGATTTTTCCAGAAAATGCTCTCCCCTTCGATCCAGAGTGGTGGTATTATTGTTATTAATGTAGAGGGTGTTCGTACACCTCTCAAATCCTTCCCCTGCAATCACATAAATGTTTCTGATTGCCTTCCTATCAGGTTTGAGGCAGTTGTCCTTTCTCCCCAAACGGTCTTTACGGATTATCTCGTGGCATGAACCAAGTTGATGGTTCCCATGTCTGGCTCTCCCTCGCCATGATGACCACCGCCAAAACTGTCCAGTCGTCCAGCTCCTGTTATAATAGCCCCAACCATTACCCGAAGTTTCATTTTTACGGTACCGGACAAAGAAACCGTTGCCGTTCAAGCCCGGTCGGTATCGTTTAAGTCTTGCTGTGCTAGCTATGTGCATCGTGTTTTCAAGTTCGGGCAGTCCACCTCCTCCCAACAGCTGTCCCACCCCCTGTCCTAACTGTCTACTCTACAATTTGCCAGGTAGTCCGCCAGCCCGTTTGCCGGACGTCTTACCGCATGGAAGACTAGACCTTTCATGCCAGCCATGAGTTCTGCGATGTTTTCCGTGACTTTGGCTAGCCGCCAATGCTTTGTGGCTTTGTTTGCCTTGGTTCCTCGCTGCATTTTTTGAGCTGTGGAAATGACCAGAGATGAATCCCCTTCCAGAATTATGTTACAGAGGCGCATGGATTTTGCAATTCTTAGACCATGCTCTAGAGCTGCAAACTCCATTTCATTATTTGTGCTTTCCCCGAGCGCTTTATAATAGATGTGGAGAATTTCTCCATGCTGGTTGCGTAGGACACCTCCAATTCCTGCCATGCCGGGGTTGCCTCTCGACACCCTGTCAAAGTTCAACTTCAATCCTCCTTCCGGTGGACGCTGCCATTTATCATTCTAAGAGGATGGCTGCATTCTGTGTCTCGGAACAGTGATGTTGCTGGTCCCTTCCAGACGAAAGCTTTTCAATATACGTAAGTCCTGAGCTGTCGGCTTCTCGTTGCTTTCCTCTCTGCATTTCGTTTGGATTAACTGCTGAATGTTGGTTATTATATTGTCTTTAGAGAAATCAATGTTCCTGTGTTCATCTTGGAAAATTCTGTGGTTGCATTCCTTCCAGATAGACCATAGTAAAAACCTTGGTGCCGATTTCCATATGCTATTGACTCTTTTTATTTTGGAGAAGTCTTTTTTCCAATTCAGTACAGTACTGTGAATGGAATCTCTGTTACGATCAGAGCTGCTAAGAATCCCTTCAATCCAAATCCATAATTGACAGGCCCATTCACATGTGTTGAAAAGGTGGTTCAGGGATTCCTCCTCCACGAAACACATAGGGCATCTTGAGGGTCCCTTGAAACCTTTCTTGCGCAAGTTGTCCCAAGTTAAAGTCTTGTTTCTCATCAGAAGCCAAAGGAAAGTTCTTATCTTCGGCCATAGAAGGCTGTCCCATACCTTGCTGCACCACGGCACGACCTCTGCCTGTTCTTCCTTTTCTATTATGTTCCTGGCTTCTTTTAGTGAGAAATCGCCATTACCTTTGAGACCCCACCTTAGCTTATCATCCTCTTCCGTCTTCCGAATATTTCTTTTTAGGATGCGCTCACTGAAATGTTGATGAATTTGGTTGTTTTCCTCTGTAGTCTTAGGATTTAAGTTTATCCATTCCCTCCAATTAGCATCCCCATTGTTTTGATTCCAGTACTGATGGACTCTGTATCTTCCCTGATTTTGACTTGTTTTCTTGATGGTTGTTAGCTCTGGTGAATCCAGTTTAGGGAACTGCTGCCATGCATCTTCCCAGAACATGGCCAGTCTGCCATTACGAATCTCCCAAAAGCTGTGCTCCTGTACTAGGTTCTTGTTATGCTTGGGATGATTCCATATGGGCGACCCTTCCGAGATTGCCTGTAGTCTGATGAGGTCCTGAGTGTCACAATCTGGAGAGTACTTTTCCTTCCAATGCCTAGCCCATGGTAAAGTGGGATTCTTAATCCATTTCCACCATATTGTAGCTCCATAGGTCCAGTTGACCACCCCTGGATCAACTAAATTCAGTCCCCCCATAGATTTCGGCAGGCAGAGTTTATTCCAAGCCACCAAATCCCACTTCTTCTTATCCCTTTCTCATTTTCTGAATATTTCTCATTTGCTGCAGAATGCCTTTGGGGGCAGGAAGCATAGAAAGTAGGTATTGCGGGATGGCCTGCAGAATAGCTTTGGTTAGGATGAGTCTGCCCGCTAGGTTGAGAGCTCTGTTCATCCAGTGTGAGCATTTTTTCTTCATGTTGATAAGTACTTTCTCCCAATGAATTTTCTGCCAGGGTTTTAGAGTCATAGGAACCCCAAGATATCTCAATGGCAGGGAGCCAATCCTGAATCCAAGAAGCTGGGATAGATGAGTTTGAACTTCCGGGTGAGTGTTGAAAAAGAAAATAGTGGATTTAGAAAAATTAATTTCCATGCCAGAGGCATGGCTAAAGAGATCAAGGATAGCTCTGTAGGCTACCGCCTCCTTCAGAGAGGGTGTTCCATGTAACATTGTGTCATCCACAAACTGTTGGTGAGTAGTAGCTGGAAGCGATTTTATTGGCTGTAGACCTTTTATGGCACCTTCCGCTTTCTTCTTGGCAATGGTTCGGCTGAGGCCTTCCATTAGAATAACAAAGAGGAAGGGGGATAGGGGATCCCCTTGTCTTATTCCCCATGAAGGTGTGAAGGCGACAAAAGGAGCACCATTGACAAGAATGGGATATCTAGGAGATTTGATGAGAGAAAGTATCCATTTGATCCAGGTCCTGCAGAAGCCAAAAGCTCCTGGGATAGCTTCCAGGTATCTCCAGCTAACTTTGTCATAGGCTTTTGACAGATCCAATTGCATGAGCATGCCTGCTTCTTTTCTTGAATGAAGCGAGTGAATCATCTCCTGTGCTAGCAAGATATTATCGAGAATTTGTCTGCCCTCAACATAGCGCAATTGCTCTTCTGAGATTATACCAGGGAGTATCGTCTTCAGTCTGTTTGTTATGACTTTTGAGATAATCTTGTAGATTACATTACATAATGCAATGGGACTGAATTTTTCAGGTGTCTTAGCATCTGCAACCTTAGGTATGAGTGCTATAAATGTGGAGTTGAGGGATTTTAGAATGGTTCCTGAACGTCTGTAATCCTCCACCACCTCCCATACTTCCTGCTTGACGATGCTCCAACAGGCCTTGTAGAAATTGATGGTGAAGCCATCTGGACCTGGAGCTTTATCATTAGGCATGCTCCTGATCGCTTCCTCCACCTCTTCCAAAGATATTTCCCTGCATAGGGCCCAATTCTGATCTGAGGTAATAGACTTAGGGATGGCAACTGTTAATTCCTTGATGCCTTCATCTCTGTTTATGGGAGGTTCCTGAGCAATTGATTTGAAGTGGTCCGAGAGTAGAGAAGATATGTCATTGTGATTCTTTAGTATCTTCCCTGCATTATTTTTCAGTTCGAGAATTCTATTAGTGCTTCTATGGTCTAGAGCCAATCTGTGAAAAAATTTAGTATTCAGCTCCCCCTCTTTTAACCATTGAATTCTCGATTTCTGTTTCCAAAGAGTCTCTTCTTGAAAGCAACGTTTATGCCATTGCTGAGAAAGAATTTTTTCCTGTTCCATTGCTTCGACACTATGGTTGCCTGTTGCACCATTTTTGTGGATCTATTCCAGTTTGTTCTCTAGAATGGCTTTCTCCTGGAATATGTTTTCGAAAACCGTTTTGTTCCAATCTTTTATCTTCTCTTTGGTTGCTTTCAGCTTCTTTTGTGGATTGAACATCTTGGAACCTCTCAGCTCTAAGGGTTCAGACCACCATTTCTTTACCATCTCGAGGAAGTTTGGGTGGTCTAACCAAAATTTTTCAAACCGGAAAGGTTTGTTCCTTGGGGTACCCTATACTTCTACCATAAGCGAGATTGGCCAATGATCCGATCCTCCACTGGGCAGGATGTCTAATGCCGCTATTATGCCATCCATTATGATACTTTCTGAGATTAAGAATCTATCTAGGCGAGAAGCTATTAACCTATCACCCCCCCTTTTGTTGTTCCAGGTGAATAAGCCACTTTTGGGGTGGATATCAACTAGTTTAACAGTTTCAATGAAATCTATGAAGGCTTCCACATCTCTATTGAGTTTCCTAAGACCTCCTTTTTTTTCCAAAAGGGTGGTTATCATATTGAAATCGCCCCCCAAAATACACTTAGATTTGGGATGTCTAATAATAAGCCTGGTTAATGCGTCTAAAAAATGTATCTTGTCTTCTAGTTTCTGAGGACTATAGATATTGATACAGAGGAAAGAACCAGAATTACCTATGGGTTGGAACTCCACCGCCATGAAGTGTTTGTTCGCCTCCGCCGATAACATCTGGATTTCCTTTGTGTCCCACATAGTTGCAAGGCCTCCTTCTCTTCTCTGACTTGCGTTCTCTAGAACTTCAATGTGTCTCCCAAGATTTCTACAAAGATTGTTGATATTGGGGCTGCTGCATTTAGTTTCTTGTAAAAACATAATTTCCAGTTTATATTTCTGGATTTTCCGCTTTAAGATTTTGTGTTTTGCCTGGCCGTTAAGCCCTTTGGCATTCCACGAGATAATCTTCATATTTAACTGATTTTTATTGGAAGGACTGGAAGGCGCTTAACGCCTTCATCTTCCCTGAGTTTATCATGATCATACCTAGTTCCTGTAGAACTTCACCACTTGTTCTCCGACCTCTTCTTTTCTTTTGTTTTGAGATGGATATTTTCCATAAAAGAATCTTTGAATGTAAGCTGTTGCCTTTCACTACACCTAGCTTCCTGTTCTGCCTTTCAAGTTTTGTCTTTTTCCTTGCTATGAACAGGTCGTTTACCTTCCTGATTTCTTCCTCGGATGCGTTCTCTATTCCTCGGGACCTCCAGTTCTCAGCAATTACTGGTAGGTTCATTCCTTCCCTGGCTAGCGCTTCTTCCCATTCTTGATCTTCACTACCGCCATCACTCGTTAGCATGTCAGTTTCTTCTTCGGTTTCCTCTGTTCTCTCCTACATTTGTACCTCATTGTTGAGATCCACTTCATGCATATCTTCCCTTGTTGGTATTTATTTTTCCTCATTCTCTGCTCCTGATGTTAGGGTTTTGTGCTTGTCCTCCGAGTCAGTTTCAAGATCTAAGATCACAAAAGGATTGTTGTGGTTATTCCTCTCTGTGTTTCCTTTGAAACTCTTTCTTTTATTAGCTCTTTGTCTGGATTTGTGTTTGATGAAGGCTTCTGTATCTTTGTGGGCTTGTGCTACTTCGGTCTATAGTTCCTTCCTGATCATAGGTAAATCCCTCATCAAATGCCCATGTTCGTGGCATTTGTGGCAACGGAAGGGAATCAGCTCATAATCGATATCCTGAAAGTAGTCCTCGTCCCTATATTCCAACCAAAGTCCCTCCTGTAGTGCCCCAGAGACGTCCATTTCAACACATATTCTGGCATAAGAGGTATATCTCTTTTGGAGAGTTGCTTCAGAGGCCTTGATAAATGTCCCCAACTTGTCACCGATTTGTTTTAGAGCATTCAAACCCCAGTAGCCTATTGGAAGAGAAAATAAACAGATCCAGACTGGGACGTGGGTGAAAGACTCCTTCTCCGGAGCAAAATTTGGTTTCCATGGTCTCATGTACAGACCTGCTGAAGCCAAAAAATATGGGCCCCCCTCAAAAACTTTGTCCTTGTCTTCTAGGTTGGAAAAGACAACAGTGACAAAACCTTTGGCTCCAAGGTGAAGCTTGACATCCCCCCGTGGTTTCCAATGTTGTTTGATCCAATGATAGAGAGTCCTTTCAGATGGCCAAATGCCCATAAACTTGCAAATGATGGCCTGTTCTGCCATATGCTCTCTGTATGCCTGAATCTCTGGGTCAGTTATAACTACCCTTAGGTTATTGGTATTTTTTGGTTTGCAGGCTCCGCTGGTTGAAGTGAATTTATTGGGGTTTGAACTAGGTTCCCCCTCCTTTTTCGGCTTTCCTTGCCTATCACCTTTCTGCTCCCTCTCTTCATCATTTTGTTGTTTCTTGTTTCCTGGTGAATTAATTATTAATGGAACATTGTCTTTAGCCCCTGTCAGGCTTTCCTTCTCTGTGCCTGCGCCATCCGTTGTTCCGTTTGGCTTGTCAGTTTCCCCTTGAAATTGCTCCTTATTCCTTCTGCCATTCTGGTTATTATTGTCAAGCCCAGAAATCCTGACCCCTTCCTTCTTATATTGCTTCTGCTTCTACATGACTATCTGTTTGAAAGTAGGGGCCCCACTGGACCCCTCTGCCTCCATGCGGTCGGTCAGCACTTGACCTTGACAAAACAATGCTTCGAGACGGGAGAAAACTACTTCCAGACCTGCTGAGGAATCAGCACCTTGGGAAACCCAAATGCGACTATGAACATAGACAGCAGCTAAAGAAACGGCCTGCCACTGCTGCGCCTGCAGAGGGACAGAGCCTGTGCCTGTCACAGAAAGCTCAAACCCTAGCAGCCACCATGAAAGCTCTTGTTCCACGCAGCCGTCCTCCTTGTATTTTCAACGTTTTTTTTTTTTTTTAGGTTTAATTTTTTAATTTTTAGGAAAAACGCTAAATAATTCGGTACCCAAAGACTTTCCGAATGCGATATGCCTGCCCGCGGCAAGATAACATTTAAACCTCACAGACCATTTAATGTGACTGACTTCAGTTTGTCATTTATTAATATATGATGGTACATTGTCATCATGACTTAATAAGAGCATAAAAACCATAACCAATCAAAGTGGAGGAAAAAATTAAAATAAAAATATTTGAAAAATAAATTAAAATGATTTTTAATGTAAACTCTATAAAATGCTGTTAGATTTTTTTGTGAATCTAAATTAATTTAGAGTCAAACGCATATCCAATATGTTATACCTTAGGACAGCAGGGATTTTCATGATTTTTTTTTTGTTTGGTTCTTATTTTTTCCCAAGATGATTGTCTAGTTTGGTAGGTTTTAGAAAAATAATCGCTATTCTAAAGGCCATTTATACAAATCAATCTATCCCTACACTATTTTGTCTTTATGTCATTTATTTTTTCATTGTAAATGACAATTTATGCTTTTTCTCTCTAGAGATGTTCAATATATATAAAATAATTTCTATTTTGCTTTAATTTTGAGAAAGGATAACTTGTAATTTACACAATAGACTGTTGCAAAATTTTGAGCAGTACTAAGAGGGGTGAGGAGGGGAGTGAGGTGAATCAGTAGTTTGATCTTCTTAATAATTTTACCAATTTAAACTTTAACTGAATTACACATATATTCACCAACAACACAATATATTAGCTCATGAACATAAATCATATAAGCAACTAAAACAAAGTAACCTTGAGTGCAACAATAAAAATCACATCAAAACACATCCACACAAGAAACACAAGATATCTAGTGGAAAACCCTTCACCAGGAAAAAAACAAACCTTACTGCTATTGCGTTGCTCTGAATCTTTTATTAAGAAAAACTGTCTTTTACATAGATTTGTTGACTCCCATCGACATGGAGACTCAACCTCATACACAATAGGGTAACACCAATAAGTCAGGAGACTTGATTCTACTGATAAGCTTAGACGAATCTATTCTCACACGGATCTACAGACTACCATCTGCTAAAGGCCACCACAATCAACGATCCTTGCCCAACTTCGATTGGACTTTCCAACTTTGGTTGGATGGAGACACTGTTCCTTTCATCAAAGCTTCGAAATCATTGCTCCCCTCTCATGAAGTTACTGCTCCTCAACACTATTTGGACCTCATTTCATAAATTCTCCAACTGGATCCAAGATACTTTGCTCAACAATATTTCAGCTCTACAAGTATGCTCTTAGCAATAAGACTCTCTGCAAATCACAATAAAAAACACCACAAATATATGCTCTCCACTCTAGCAAAATAGTGGCCACAATCCATCCAACAAAAACTGAATAATATCACCAGAAGCTAAAACAAAACTCATAATAAACCCTCACACCAAAATATGAATGTTGCATAATACAATCAACAACATAAGACACTATGGCTATGTACCAAATGCGTCAGCAGCTCCTGCAAAAATAAATGTGAGAGTTGCTAATATAGAGCTCCATCAATACCAAACTCTGCTACAATTCTATGCATCACAGATCTGCAATATGGAGATCTGAATCAATATTATGCTTCAAGAAATAGATCTTCTCATATTGATTCCATTAGAGCTCATACACTAAAGCAATCAAGCTCACTATGGCTCTGAAGCACACCCACACAATGCATCCTTCTCTAGCTCACTCTCATACTCAACGAAACAATACTCAACTCTAAAGTGATGTATATAAAAAGCGTTGATTGAAATTCATCTTAGACATGGGATCAAGGGCGCAAAATTTGGACTAAATCAATACACTAACATCACTACTTATGCATTAAAGGTGTTCACATCATTGGAGGACCTTTTCAAACCATTCCCAACAATTGAAACTTATTCGAGAAGTCTCTAGGAATTTCCATGCCAATTTTCATCTGATTTTCATGAGGAATGTGAAGGATTTTTCATGAAAATTCTCAGTCGCATGCACAACACTACCTAAAATCGATTATAGCCTTCAGTCATTTGCACATGCATGTTTCCCAGTGACTAGAACCTTTCATTCACATGGATAAGCCTCCATGGGAGCAATTGGGGTAGAGCATAAGGAAAAACCACAAGCCCTCATCTCAGAATATCTACCACCATTTGGATCCTCTTCTCCAAAATTTGAACTCACCTCCAAACCTCTGCTAAGCTCAGTAACACCTCTACAAGTAGATAAACAAGTCTCCCAAGTGTCACTACCAGGTTGACTTAAAAGGCCAACAAACAAGGTTGGAAAGAATGCCAACAAGTCCTCCACTCTCCAACAAACATCTGCACAAGATGCAACACCTCTAATAGACTCGCAATATACTATAGCACATCTCCATCATCAACATAAGGCCACCACACTACAAAAATTCATCGCCATGAATATAAGCATGAAGACCTAGTTGCCAACTCAGATAGTGTGCCAACTCATCATCAATCATAACAGTTCTATCATTTGTTCATCAATACATCACAAGGTTGATATCAATGCCAACACATTCATCTCAATGCCAACTCAACTAGTTGCAACCATGCTACAATGAAGGCATCCAAACATCAACTATTCTACAAGGGTTGACATCAATGCCAAAATGAGCTAGCTGCAACCTTGAACCAATGGCAACATCAGCTAGTTGGATCCATGCGAACCATAATGCCAACAATCTCCCCCTTTAGCATTAATGGAAACCATACACAAACTCCACACCATTCTCCTCTATCACTCCCACTTTTACATCAATGGAAAAGGGTTAACTCCATCTAGTAAGGCAACAAGAACCAAAGCACAAATATTGGAGCAATAAACCTCTACATCAATGACCATACTCTCCACATCAACAACAAGAAACACATCACCAACCATCATCCATAGAAACATACCAACCAACAACCTCTGGTAGTAAGCAACAATATGCCAACGTAAGGCAACCATACAATCATCAATCAAAAGCATCATAATGAGAAACAACATCCAACAATGTGCACACAAGCATCAACCAAAACTCTCCATAACAACCACAAAGAAACAACATCAATCGAACTCTCTATTCAAAACATGAGGTCAAAAACTCCAACTTTCATAGCATAGTATGAGGCACACCATGAACACCTCTAAGTGGACCATGATGTATAATAATGAATGGATGAAATAAATAAGAGAAACTAGATGATCCCCCTGAACACATGACATCTCTAACATCATCTCCATACTAAAGTGAAATATTCCCACTGCAAAATTACTTCCTTGCCCATGAAAAGAAGCACAATGTGGACCAAGAGTCCACATTACCATGACTGATGACATATTACAATATATATACATGGTTGTAGCAACAATACAAAGACCTCATACATGACCAATATATGACCATAACATGACCACATGACTCATGACTAAATAACCCAATGATAGTATGACATACGTACATGGCTCCATGAGCATTTTACATACATGGCTCCTATGATAAACTCCTATGGACCAATGATTGAAATGCATAATACATCATGACTATTACATCATCATTAGCCCATACATGTAGCTACAAAATTACTCCATAAGCCTATCACCATGACAACTTGATTTACAAAAGACTAGACCCTCTACCAACATAGAGTGATTGTTACAGATCCATTTGGGCATATCACTCCCATCATCCAGATCAATATTTTCAGGCTCATCAAACCCTAACTTCAGTGGCTACATGCCCTAAACAAGTCAACCTTTTGAATGTCTCCTTCTTGATAGTTTCATGACTTGAAGGCATCCTAAAATGATCTCTAAAGGGGCCAGTGCATGTAGGCCCATGTAAGGGTGCACTGCAGAGCAGTTAAGTCCATGCCAGGGTGCTTTGCAGAGTACTTAGGTCCTCTTTGACCTACATTGGGTGAGATTGAGCGAAATTCACATAAGGTTTGGGGAATATTCTTATCTCTTGGATTCTTCTAGAAGTTTCCCTCACTTATCAACTACTATGAGCTCGAAAATGGATGAGGAATGAGTTAAGTGATCAGGGGCTAGAATTTGATGAATTGTAAGGAGATAATGTTGCCATGAGAATTGACTTTGAGACAAGTATTTTTATGCTACTGAAGTGTCATGAT
>APFE030603806.1:0-10913 GCA_000404065.3 Pinus taeda
AAATCTTCCCACTTGTTAAAATCCGAGAGCTTCCGGCCTATCATGTGTTTTCCAATCTGAAGTGTTGATTTTCCATGAAGAGGGGTGCTTCTTTGGAACCAAAAATCATCCATGGGCGATTCCTTCAGGTCTTTGAGTCGGATTTGAAGATTTATTTCTCTAAACAAAGATGGAATTAACGATAGATCTAGAAAACGTTATGCAATTTCTGAGACTTGAGTCAGCTGCCCAATTGCACAGATTGTCAGAGCGGTATCAGCAATGGGCGGATTCACAAGAAGAACTGCTGTCAGCTTGCACAGCACAGGCGCAATTGTAGGTCATTGGGAACTTGCTGGAACAACTTAAGGTTATGGAGTTGAAGAGATGTCCTCTCAGACCAGAGAGCCTCAGCTGGAAGATGTGGTCATATGTTCGTGTCAACAGCTATTTCTATTTTCCTGTGGTGGGATGAAGATTTTCCCTCAAATCAGCATCGTGGACATCCGAGAGTTGAGGTTAGATTTGCAGGTCCTATCTTATCTGTTATTTTAACTATTCATAGGACTCATTTGATTCTCTCTTTTTTATTTTTGTATGTTTGTCATATACCTATGCTAGCGATGGCATATTAGAATCTATTTTTTATCAATGGTTTTTTTGCATGCAACTGTATAAGACTACAAGTATTTTCGGAGCATGTCTGGATAAGATTTACATGTTGATATGTAGAATATATGGTATTATATTTTTAATGAATGCATTGGTCTTTATCGTATTAATATAAAATTAGTAGTTGTTTTTTTTTTTCTCGTTCTATTGAAAAAGAATAATAATTTGAAAACTGTAATAATGGAAAAGAAAAAAAAATTGAGAACTGTAATATTGGAAAAGAAAAAAGAATAATAATTTGAAAACGGTAATATTGGAAAAGTAATGGGCAGTTAAGGTATTAGAATTTTTGTTTTGGGTTAAAATTTGAAAATATAATTTTTAATAATAGCATAATTTTGGAATTTTTGTTTGGGTTAAAATTTTTGAATATAGTTTTTTAATAATGATATAAATTTTTTTTTTTTTTTTTAAATTAATTTTTGAATATAAGGTTTTGAAAAAATTTTCAACATTTCAATTTTCTGAATTTACATAATCAAAAATTAATGAATAATTTAAAAAATTGCTTGTCAAAAATTTGATATCAAAAACCAAAAGTTATATTTTTTTACATTATAAAATGGAAAAATTATTTTGTTTTCTATAATCTTTTTTCTGAAAATATTAAAAAAATAAATTTAATTGATTAAACATTGATCTAATTATTTATATATTTTTAATAATTATAATTAAATTTATGAATCTATAATATATTGGGGATATATTAAACTTCCCTTGCATAGTTCTAAAAATAATGGCTTATGTTTTTGCTTCTGGAAAAGCTGTAAAATGTGTGTGAAACATCTATCTCATAATTCTTCACACCACAGTGACAATTCAAACTATAAAACCCTATACTCACAAATTCAAAAACAAAAACGAAAATATAAATTTATATTAAAACGTTAATGATCATTCACATTTCATCGTCTGTTTATCAATCAATGAACTAATCTCAATAAACACGACCAAGCAGAGCCCAAATGATAGTTAATGATGCCACCTGTCACATACAAACCCTAACAAAGGCAGATCTGACCACCATCATTATCATAAATCTTCCCACCAAGCTTATAAAAAATAATAATATTTAAAAACATCATAAATCTTCTCACTTGTTAAAATCCTAGAGCTTCCAGCTTATCATGTGTTTTCCACTCTAAATGGTTGAGGGGTCCTTCTTTGGGAACCAATCTATCTTTCTCTAGACATATACGATTTATAAATAAATACTATAAAGGTGTTAAGACCCTACCTTATATCCAATGTTTGTTCATAGTAGCCATCCTTCAATTGTTCGAAAGAGTTACCTTTGAGGACTTGCCATCACAAACAGACAAACATTATATAGCACCTGCATAGCAAATATCATAAATCATGTCTATTACGGTGATCAAGGAATCCATAAAATAAACCATGAATCAACATCTTATTAAGAAAAACAAACTTATTTGTATTAACTTTGAAGTAGAAGAACTTTACAACCTTTTCAGCCTTGATGTTGAACAAGCTCTCGGTGGGGTTTGAAACACGAATTTCCTTTACTTTGACAAGCCTTGCACTCTTTTAAATGAGATCATAGAGGTATGTAATCTCTCCTCATAAAAACTCAAGTAAGAAGACTAAGTTCCAACAACATTTCACCTCAAAAATATTCAGCTTCTCCCCTCCCAAGTAACTAGCCCAATGCTTCTTTTTATAGTGCAGGGGATGAGGTTACAAGTCCACCTGTGAAGGGATAGAATCCTCCTTCAAAGGGATAAGCTCCTCGCATCAAGGGGTTAACTCCTTAAGGTATGGGATGCATGAACCTTAGGAGAGCGAACTTGCCACCTCAAGATTCCTTCCAGAAGCTTCTAGAAATGAGTAAAAGTGAGTTTTTAGAATGTACTTGCGCATTTTTAACTTTTACAGGGGTCCGCACCCATAACAAAGAGACAGATCGGTCAGGTGCACAGGAGACATGACGATTAGGTGCGGGACTGTAGGTAATGCAAAGAGAAAGTGCAGAACCAGAGTTTTAGAGACTTTCGAGGGCTTTCTCTTATTTTCAAGGCTTTATGTGAGGAATTGAGGCTTAAGACATGCAAAGGAGGAAAGTATGAGTGGTAATGGACTCACACAGATTGTAGAATGTCAAGGTGACAATTTTTAGTGCAACAAACTGACAACTTCAAATACCTAGGGTTCCTTTTAAAGCTGATAAATATAGGAACCAGGACTGGTTTTGGTTGACTGCTAAAATTGAAAACAGGACTAGACACTGGAGTTACAAATGGTTATCAAGAGTTGGCAAGCTAGTTTTGATCAAACATATAATCATGGAAATCCCTATCTACTAGGCAGCACTTACATGGGTGCCCAAGAGAATCCTGGCAAGAGTAAGAAAAGTATGCAACAAATTTCTATTGGCTGGTTCAAAAGAGGACTTGGTCCTCCCTTGGGTAGCATGGGAAAATGTGGCTAGATCGAACGAGTGGGGAAGGTGTGGTTTAAAAGATCTCACAGCTTTTAGCCCATCTCTGGCAGCAAAACTGGGATGGAGGCTGTTAACGAAGGAAAATATGTGGACAATGGTGGTAAAAACAAAGTATGTTGATCCAACCCCTTTGGATGAATGGACCAGAAAGCCGGAAAAGAAAAATCCGCAAGCGTCTGTGGTTTGGAAGGAAACTCTAGACTCAATCAAAATAATTGAGCGAGGACTCTCCTCGTAGGTGGGAAATGGAGAGCAAGTAAGAGTAGGGGAGGATCCATCGGTGGGTTGCAATGAATGTTTTTCCCTATCCCTGGGCATCATTGACCAATTGGAAACAAGAGGAATTTATCACAAAGAGCCACAAAGAAGGTGCACAATCACCTCATTGGTTATATATATATCCTCATTGTATGAGCAAATGACTTTTCACCTTGTCTCCTCCGGCAAGGCATTAGAGAGACAAGTTAGTTCTTTTGGGGAGCAAGGAATGGATCCAATGCTCCATTATTAGTGCCAGGGGTGTACATTGTGTACATGTGTCTTGTAACTTTCACTTAATATCAGAGGCCTCATGGTCAACACGTTCTTCAACATGGATTATGAATATTTGTAAGAGTATTTTGTGGATGTTTGCAATTCATGTTTTCTTTCATATGTGCTAAAGTAGTTGAACTATTTTGGTTATTTTAGTATTTATCATATTGAGAACGTGTTGTAATGGTTACTATTTCTCTCACATCCTTGTGGACTATTATGTTGGATATTAGACAAATCTCTCTTGTTGATTGGTTGATATTGACCGTCACATCTTTGTGGACTATTTCCCTAGATGTTAGAGTTATCCTTCTTGGTTATGTGTGACTTTACTAGGGTGGTACTATTACCTCTCTCTTAGAGGATCACTTTCTTTTCTCCCTCTGCACTAAAAGAATATTGACACACTTACAATCGAATACTCACCAGGGACACTCACATTCTTTCAGAGGCACATTTGCATTCTTCTCTTTTGTTGACAGTTAGAGTCAAGGAAATTCTTTAAGAAACTGACAACAAGGCCATATTCCGAATGGGGCTCCTATCCAAAATGGTGTGAGGTCTAATTTGGACCACATATCAGGGAGACCCCTTGAATGTTGGCGAGTCCAACAACGTCAACATATTCCTACAAAATAGAGGCATGATTTTAATGGAGAATAGGTTGTGGTGGTGGTAGATTTTATGGAAACAAAATGGGCCTAGGAAGGCCAAGATTACCTTATATCGTTTTTTGAATGAAAAATATTAACATGGGAAAATGGATTGAAAAGAGTTTGGTCGAACCCGAGAAGATGTGTGCTATGTGAATCTTAAGAGGAGACTACTTTACACCCTTTTGTTTGTAGTAATTTTTCTCTACAGGTTTGGAAGTTGATCAATACCCTCTTCAAAGCATCCTCTACATCCTAGAATAAGCCCTCCTTAGCCAACCTATGTGTTTGGTTGGTTTAATGATTCATTAGTTAGAGAGCTACAAGTCTTTCCGACAGCATTTGTTAACACTATTTTGTGGGCTAGAACTCAAGCTATATTTCATGACTGTTGTATTTTGGCTGAAGTAGCTATTGGAACTATTGAATCCATCTATAAGAATTTTAAGAACATATCGAAAATTAAGAAGAACAAAATTCGAATCATGCCTCCATTGCTCCCCTATACTACTTGGGAATTTTTTGATGGACGAGGTCAGGGACATCTCATGTGCTACGATGTTGGTGGTGTTATCTTCTTTCATCAGAATCATCATATTCTTATTCAATATTGCCATGGTTTTGGTATAAACATGAATGTGGAATTTACATCTTTGAGGACCTTATTATATGCCACCAATTTTAGGAGCATTTGTAAGATGCAAATCATGGGAGATTCAAAGTTTGTCATTGATAAGTTGGATAACAAGGTTTTCATTGAAGCCCTTGTTTGGAACATATCATATGGAATGTCTATAATGAAATAAATAATATGGAATTGTTTTTTGCCAAGCACATCTCCATGGGAAATGAACTCTAAATTAGATTATCTTTCTAAATAAGCTCTACAATTGGCATGTGGTTCCTTTGCAATCTATGAAAGCCTAAATGGATAGGAAATTCAAGTGATGGAGTTCCATATTTAAAGAAAAGAAATTTTGAGATGAACAATTATCTTCATAAAGATGTTTATAGTTTATCTTTTTAGTCACTTTCTTCTTAAATAACCAAATCAAATTACAAACATGATTAAAAATGTATATTTAACTTCATTATGAAAATAAAGATTTTCCTTTTTCACAAAAAGAGATATCTATATCATTTAATTCGTATTTTTTTTTTTAAATAAATCATAATATAAATTAAAATAAAAGTAAAAATTATAATTATGATTCCTTCAATTTAATATAATTTGTAATTAGTATATTCATATAAATCAAAGGGCTAGAAAATTAATTAAAATCTTTCAAAAGGAAAATTAAGAAAAGCCTTTATGTAGAAATCACATAAGAGAAATTTTTGGCCAACTCGTTTTGAACCAAACATTGTGGTTCATCATGAAAATGAAGAGGCACCATGACAAAAGCTTAAATAGAGAGCAATGTAGAGCAAATTCATTATAAATATGAAACACTTACTCCATCATACATTTCAAATTGTTAAAATTTTAAAAAAATTATAAAAGTTAACTAAATTGTAATTTTATCTAAAATTAAAATAATAATAATAATGTAGACATTTAAAAAAAAACATGTAACAAAATTCTTAACCATGGAAATTCACTCTCAATTTGTTATGAAGATTTTATAAATAGGCTCTGTTACAATACTATGGTTGATCAATACAAGATGCCCAAAAAAACATAAGTCAATTTATATGCCATTTTTTTTCAAATGAGATTTCTTTTTAATTAATGAATCAAATTAAAAGGAAAAAAAAAAAACATAACCATTTTGAAAATAAATCTCAACTTTCAATTTGTATACATTGCTAAAAATATGTGATAATATTCTATGGAAATTAAATCCCTACCATCAATCTAATAATTATTAATAATTAATTAAAATTTTGAAAATCATATTCCAAAATAAATATAACTATCAACAAAATTAATAACTATTAATTGCCTTTTAAAAATGCACTCATAAAAAACTATTTCTAAAAATGAACATATTATAGATTTTTAATTTTCAAAAAATAAAATAATAAAATCTAGAAAAATTTACTTCTTTAATATCAACATTTTGTTTTCTTTTTTATTAATTTATATTTTCTTTCTTTATTCTAATTATTTTACTTCAGTTTTTAAAAAGGCCAAATAAAGAACAGTCTGATATCCTCACAACATGCCAAAACTAAATGAAGAAATCGAATAGTGAACAACCTGATATCCTTATAACATGCAACACTTATTGAAATGCTAGTGACCAACCTTCCATTAAGTACATAATCATTGTGATTGTTACAAACTTATCAGAGTATCTCTAAGAGTTCAAACCAACTGTTCCTTTTTTTTACCATATTTTGAAGAGTGTAGTCTAAAAAAATGAGGTTTTTCCCTACAATAATAAAAATTCTAGTATGTTTTTGAAAATCCATGTTATAACAACGACGTTTTTCCCAAACAATAGAAATTTCAGTGTGTTTTTGAAAATCCTGGTTAGAGTTGCTATAAGCACCACCCAAAGTGATGCAAACATTCCCCAATACAATTTCTTGAAATTTGTATTGGTAGATTTCGACAAAAAAAACAAAAAATTCACCATTCACACTAAAGTGTGGCCTCATAAGACAAAGCCTTTTTCAGGCATTCAACCAATAGAAACTCCTCTAGTATGCATGAAAAATGGAATACCAATCACAAATATAAAAATATGATGCAGGAGCATCTGGCCGACAGGGCGAAGACCGAGACAAGGCAGACAAAGTTTCTGAAGAAGATTGGGAAAGATGAACAGTTCAACAAAGGACAGCAAGTCTGTCAGGTTCTTGCATTTTTATTTTATTTTCTACCAAAGTCAACTACAGCATTTCGGTTATGTTAGTTAATTTTTATTTATTTTACTTTACTGTAGCAACAGGTGTTAATTGTAGTTTTTAGAATTAGATTAATACCAATAATGTAAACAACAACCCTTTGTGGGACCAGAGAGACAAGTTAGACAAACGAATAGACAGGTAGAGTAAGTTTTAGTAACTGCCAAGCAAAACTGAAATAAAGTAACTATTTGACAAACTGTAAAAGATAACTATCTACAGTTATCTAACTTCCTGTACCTATTGTATAAAAACACAGACGAAATAACCCAAGGGGGTTTAGCAGCTAAGTAACTGAAAGAGAGAATTAAAGAAATATAAGTCAAATTTCCCTTCATCTAAAGATTCTGTGCACAAGTAGATGTATGAATGAAATACATGAGTCCTCTGCATTAAAGATTTCTATACATATATATTTCTGTACAAATAATTCGTGCAGGAAAACACAGTGACAGAGAGTCACAAAACAAGTTCACGCATATATATATTATCGCATAACAAATATCGTTACAGGTAAATACAGGACCGACATTCCTAATACCCCGAGTCTCAAGACAAGTCAAGACGAGAGTGAACAGCAAGCGGAAAAAGGCGAACAGAGTCGAGGAGTACAACGACCCACGGTCGAAACTGGGTAAGAAATAATATCCAAGATTAACCGTAAATTTGCAAATTCCAATATATATTACATTGCAGGCCTATCCAATTACATATTACATAAATGACTTGTGTGATGAGGGTTCGATGAACCGCATCATCCACTGACAGAATTTATAGAAAACCTATACACCACGGCTACGGGTGGGAGCAACCCAAACCCTCAAACGCTACAACAAATAAATACACAGACGCCGAAGCTACAGTAAAAAGCAGGAAGCCACCGGAGCATTTGAGTATACAGACAATTGACACAAGCAGACACAGGCAATCCAAAGAGCCACGAAATCAACCAAGAATGAGAACAGAACTACCCGGAAGAACACCGACCGAAACCTTTGTGAAGAGCCACAGGACCGGTCACCTGTAACAATGACAAAGAAGTAAGTTAGGGTTTGGTAGCACAACAAAACCCTCGAACCAGAAACGAAACCGTAAAATTAAAGGCGAACTAGCTAGAAGCAAAGCGTGTATGGCTAAAGGGAGAGAGCCATACATGTAAGTGAACGAGTCCACAACTCAACGAGACGAAACCCTGACCACGGAGGGGTCGAGCGTTGTTAGCTACAGTTCGAAAAGCAGATAAAGAAATATAGCAGGGAACCATTAAATTACCTGAGCACCGAGTCGAGCGCCGGAGAATACCAAGTTGCAGACCAACCAACTGCACATTGCCAACTGAGAAAACCAGAAACGCTCAACACCAAGATTTACCATAAAATTGCAGCGCCATTGACCGAGACAAGCAACAAATACAGAAGGATAACCAGTCGACTGAGCAAAGTCACGAAGGACCAACAGCATGCCAAGTAAAAGAGCCACAAATTACCAGCAAACGCCTGAACCAAGCACACGGACATGAGGACAATATCGAACCACAACGTTTAACCAACAAACCATCGGAACCGTAACAGTGTATTACCACAGGCGAAGAGCAACCATAAACAGAGCCGAGTATCAGAACCAGACCACCGAGCAGCGAAAACGACGGAGTGAAAATGCCAAATGAGTGCGAGTTGACAAGGAGAAAAGGGTGGTAGAGAGATTAGGGTTTCAGCAGATTCGAGGCGGACAGGTGTCGTAGCGAGGACATGTAAGTACCGGGGGTTGATTAACAATCACCCACCGCATTCAATTACCAAATCAAAACCAAAATATCAACAATCAAACCATAATCAATACCGAATATCAGTGAAGTACTGTGAGGGAGTGAGCTGGCGTGGGACCACGTGGGCTGGCCACATCAATATTGTATAACAACGGGTATCTTATGGCAAATATAAAAAATATTGTTTGTTGTATGAATAGCTATGAAACATACAGAAAAAAATGATTTAAAAAATATACCCCAATAGTAATTGAATATATATATATATAATGTAATATATATTATATATATATATATAATTATATATTATATATATATGAATCCATATCACTTCTGAATTTGAAGTGTCATTAACCATTTTTATTATTCAAAACTAATATATCAATCTCTGAGTTTGAGTAATTCCTACTTGACTAGAACCCATTTTGTAAGATTATCTGAGCATAAATGCCCCAACAACAAACACGATAGAGATCTGCGAGATTTGGTTTTGACCGTTTTCAGAAGAAATAATTCAACTTGTGTAGCCACAGAGTTTTAAATGATTCATGGCAAGCCCCTAGTCTTAATGAACAATATATGGTAATTTAATCATCATTTGATCAATCTGGTACTGTGCAGCCTATCCACTTTATCCACTTCCTCAGCGAATTCTGGAGGATAACAACATGTGAACATGTGGGTTACAAAAGTTGTGCACCAAAATATGTGTGTAAAACTTATATATTTATTATTTTATAAATAGAAATAATTCAAAACATACCGGGTTCTGCATCTAATAACTAATTGCATAGTTACCAATACAGGGATCATAGTATCATGCCGTCAATTTCCTTCTCTATTGTAACTAATCAATTTCTTTAGCATCACATCCTGTGGCAATCCTCTCAGTGGAGGTCTCCAACAATAAATTCTAGCAACAGAAGTAGGCTCTAGCTCAGATTCTCCAACTCAGAATTCTTGTCGATGGGATCTTTGGCTAACACGGTTGTCAGTTGCTGTTTTGTTATAGCAACTTTCAATCTCACTGCGCCACCTTCCTTACCCTTGAGAGCTGAAGCAACATTTTTTCTGCTGAGATGTGGAGCATATTCTGATCTGGAGTCATCTTTGGGATGGAAAATAGACGCACTTTAAAGCGAGAGCCATCTTTAACCTGAGCAGGAAAAAGATAATAGATCTCCTTGCGAATCAACTCCCTGGCGCGTAAAGAAGAGGTTTTGTGTACAACATCAGGGTGGAGAGTTTGAAATTCAAATTTCTATGGTTTGGGCGGGTTTGAAAAATACAAAATGAGCATCACATCGAATATTTAATTTAATGGTCCATTGGTACTTACTTAGCCGGGGCTTGTTCCTACGGTCATCGGAAGCTGCTGAAAATTCGTCACCCGGCATCCCATGACCATACGATGTATATTACCATCTCATATGCACGTCCATATGCATAGCATAGCATGGATGGTTTTATGTATTGTACATGGCCATTATCCATGGTATGGTTTTACCAAAAAGCGCTTGTCAAGAAATATTCCAAGTGTGTCAGCATGCTTGTACTACCGTCTATTCCCACGGAATGACAGTAATGTAAGCGGGCATTAATGGATCAATAGAGTTGGAAATAACTCTTGCCCTCGAGAACTATGGCAGAATTGAACACACGTCACCTCTTAGAAGTCGTGGAAAGAACGTGGGGCCAACCCAGAGGTGACCGTGAGTGGTTAATCACTCGACAGACGACATTCCGCATGATGTGATGAGAAATCAAGATGCATCATGATGAGTTTTGAAGATGTGGCAACTTATTATAGTAGGCTGTCGTGTAACGTTTCTAAAATTGGAAATTTCATAAGATTTTCCAATGGAAAGCGCGTGTGGCCTAGCAGCGCAAACCGTACCTATGACACTTGCAGTTATGTAAGGAGTTAAATTTGATGCCCATATGCCCCTTTTTTGCGTTTTCACACGTTAAATACTATTGGTTTCCAAATCTG
>APFE030603806.1:13408-78195 GCA_000404065.3 Pinus taeda
GCACCCTGTGGAAAAAGCTGGGCACACAGTTAAATTTCAGTTCTGCGTATCACCCGTAGACTGATGGACAGACGGAGGTGGTGAACAGGAGTTTGGGCAACTTATTGCAAAGTTTGACAGGGGAAAACTCGCGATTGTGGGATCGAGCTCTGGCCCAGGCAGAATTCGCTTATAACGATTCGCCTAATCGGAGCACAGGTCTGAGCCCATTCCAAATCTTATATGGTATGCATCCGCGGGAAGTACATGACTTACGCGACTTAGAACAGCTAGAAAGGAGGAGTGCAGACGGGGAAGATTTTGCCGAAGCAATGAGCGAACTGCACGAGAAAGTTAAATTGAGATTACAGGACAGCACGTAGAAATATAAATAGCATGCAGACATCAAACGACGTGAGGTACATTTTGAGATTGGAGACGAAGTGCTTGCGCATTTGCGTCGGGAATGGTTTCCTAAGGGTACATATAACAAATTGAAGTTTAAGAAAATCGGCCCATGCAAAATTCTTCACAAGTTTTCAGCGAATGCATATGAAATTCAGCTGCCACCTGATATAGGCATATCGCCCATATTCAACGTGGCAGACTTGTTTCCATATCATGCCCAGGCAGAAGACGGAAAAATGGTACAGCCACAACGGGACACCCAGTTCGAGAGCAGTATTTGGAAGAAACAGTTACCGTCGGTCAAGACACATGAGATCGAAGGAATCATCAGCACACAGGTAGCCAAGAAGACGCGCAGGAAGGAGTATCTGCGTTATCTCGTCAAGTGGAAGGACCGTCCAATGGAGGACAGTTCCTGGCTCGATGAGACACAGATTCGGAAGGCGGGCTACTCGGTGGAGGAACTCATGGAACGGAGCCATGAGATCTCTCTTTTACCCCGGCAGCCTGATGCAGGAGCATCTGGTCGACAGGGCGAAGACCGAGACAAGGCGAACAAAGTTTCTGAAGAAGATTGGGAAAGATGAACAGTTCAACAAAGGACATCAAGTCTGTCAGGTTCTTGCATTTTTATTTTATTTTCTACCAAAGTCAACTACAGCGTTTCGGTTCTGTTGGTTAATTTTTATTTATTTTACTTTACTGTAGCAACAAGTGTTAATTGTAGTTGTTAGAATTAGATTAATACCAATAATGTAAACAGCAACCCTTTGTGGGACCAGAGAGACAAGTTAGACAAACGAATAGACAGGTAGAGTATGTTTTAGTAACTGCCAAGCAAAACTGAAATAAAGTAACTATCTGACAAACTGTAAAAGATAACTATCTATAGTTATCTAACTTCCTGTACCTATTGTATAAAAACACAGACGAAATAACCCAAGGGGGTTCAACAGCTAAGTAACTGAAAGAGAGAATTAAAGAAATATAAGTCAAATTTCCCTTCATCTAAAGATTCTGTGCACAAGTAGATGTATGAATGAAATACATGAGTCCTCTGCATTAAAGATTTCTATACATATATATTTCTGTACAAATAATTCGTGCAGGCAAACACAGTGACAGAGAGTCACAAAACAAGTTCACGCATATATATATTATCGCATAACAAATATCGTTACAGGTAAATATAGGACCGACATTCCTAATACCCCGAGTCTCAAGACAAGTCAAGACGAGAGTGAACAGCAAGCGGAAAAAGGCGAACAGAGTCAAGGAGTACAACGACCCACGGTCGAAACCGGGTAATAAATAATATCCAAGATTAACCGTAAATTTGCAAATTCCAATATATATTACATTGCAGGCCTATCCAATTACATATTACATAAATGACTTGCGTGATGAGGGTTCGATGAACCGCATCATCCACTGACAGAATTTATAGAAAACCTATACACCACGGCTACGGGTGGGAGCAACCCAAACCCTCAAACGCTACAGCAAATAAATACACAGACGCCGAAGCTACAGTAAAAAGTAGGAAGCCACCGGAGCATTTGAGTATACAGACAATCGACACAAGCAGACACAGGCAATCCAAAGAGCCACGAAATCAACCAAGAATGAGAACAGAACTACCCGGAAGAACACCGACCGAAACCTTTGTGAAGAGCCACGGGACCGGTCACCTGTAACAATGACAAAGAAGTAAGTTAGGGTTTGGTAGCACAACAAAACCCTCGAACCAGAAACGAAACCGTAAAATTAAAGGCGAACTAGCTAGAAGCAAAGCGTGTATGGCTAAAGGGAGAGAGCCATACCTGTAAGTGAACGAGTCCACAACTCACCGAGACGAAACCCTAACCACGGAGGGGCCGAGCGTTGTTAGCTACAGTTCGAAAAGCAGATAAAGAAATATAGCAGGGAACCATTAAATTACCTGAGCACCGAGTCGAGCGCCGGAGAATACCAAGTTGCAGACCAACCAACTGCACATTGCCAACTGAGAAAACCAGAAACCCTCAACACCAAGATTTACCATAAAATTGCAGCGCCATTGACCGAGACAAACAACAAATACAGAAGGATAACCAGTCGACTGAGCAAAGTCACGAAGGACCAACAGAATGCCAAGTAAAAGAGCCACAACTTACCAGCAAACGCCTGAACCAAGCACACAGACATGAGGACAATATCGAACCACAGCGTTTAACCAACAAACCATCGGAACCGTAACAGTGTATTACCACAGGCGAAGAGCAACCATAAATAGAGCCAAGTATCAGAACCAGACCACCGAGCAGCGAAAACGATGGAGTGAAAATGCCAAATGAGCGCGAGTTGACAAGGGGAAAGGGTGGTAGAGAGATTAGGGTTTCGGCAGATTCGAGGCGGATAGGTAAGTACCGGGGGTTGATTAACAATCACCCACCACATTCAATTACCAAATCAAAACCAAAATATCAGCAATCAAACCATAATCAATACCGAATATCAGCGAAGTACCGTGAGGGAGTGAGCTGGAGTGGGACCACGTGGGCTGGCCACATCAAAATATGTATAACAACGGAATACTTATGGCAAATATAAAACAATATTGTTTTGTTGTATGAATAGCTATGAAACATATCAGAAAAAAATGATTTAAAAAATATAACCCAATAGTAATTGAATATATATATATATATATTATATATATATATATTATATATATATAATCCATATCACTTCTGAATTTGAAGTGTCATTAACCATTTTTATTATTCAAAACTAATATATCAATCTCTGAGTTTGAGTAATTCCTACTTGACTAGAACCCATTTTGTAAGATTATCTGAGCATAAATGCCCCAACAACAAACACGATAGAGATCTGCGAGATTTGGTTTTGACCGTTTTCAGAAGAAATAATTCAACTTGTGTAGCCACAGAGTTTTAAATGATTCATGGCAAGCCCCTAGTCTTAATGAACAATATATGGTAATTTAATCATCATTTGATCAATCTGGTACTGTGCAGCCTATCCACTTTATCCACTTCCTCAGCGAATTCTGGAGGATAACAACATGTGAACATGTGGGTTACAAAAGTTGTGCACCAAAATATGTCTGTAAAATTTATATATTTATTATTTTATAAATAGAAATAATTCAAAACATACCGGGTTCTGCATCTAATAACTAATTGCATAGTTACCAATACAGGGATCATAGTATCATGCCGTCAATTTCCTTCTCCATTGTAACTAATCAATTTCTTTAGCATCACATCCTGTGGCAATCCTCTCAGTGGAGGTCTCCAACAATAAATTCTAGCAACAGAAGTAGGCTCTAGCTCAGATTCTCCAACTCAGAATTCTTGTCGATGGGATCTTTGGCTAACACGGTTGTCAGTTGCTGTTTTGTTATAGCAACTTTCAATCTCACTGCGCCACCTTCCTTACCCTTGAGAGCTGAAGCAACATTTTTTCTGCTGAGATGTGGAGCATATTCTGATCTGGAGTCATCTTTGGGATGGAAAATAGACGCACTTTAAAGCGAGAGCCATCTTTAACCTGAGCAGGAAAAAGATAATAGATCTCCTTGCGAATCAACTCCCTGGCGCGTAAAGAAGAGGTTTTGTGTACAACATCAGGGTGGAGAGTTTGAAATTCAAATTTCTATGGTTTGGGCGGGTTTGAAAAATACAAAATGAGCATCACATCGAATATTTAATTTAATGGTCCATTGGTACTTACTTAGCCGGGGCTTGTTCCTACGGTCATCGGAAGCTGCTGAAAATTCGTCACCCGGCATCCCATGACCATACGATGTATATTACCATCTCATATGCACGTCCATATGCATAGCATAGCATGGATGGTTTTATGTATTGTACATGGCCATTATCCATGGTATGGTTTTACCAAAAAGCGCTTGTCAAGAAATATTCCAAGTGTGTCAGCATGCTTGTACTACCGTCTATTCCCACGGAATGACAGTAATGTAAGCGGGCATTAATGGATCAATAGAGTTGGAAATAACTCTTGCCCTCGAGAACTATGGCAGAATTGAACACACGTCACCTCTTAGAAGTCGTGGAAAGAACGTGGGGCCAACCCAGAGGTGACCGTGAGTGGTTAATCACTCGACAGACGACATTCCGCATGATGTGATGAGAAATCAAGATGCATCATGATGAGTTTTGAAGATGTGGCAACTTATTATAGTAGGCTGTCGTGTAACGTTTCTAAAATTGGAAATTTCATAAGATTTTCCAATGGAAAGCGCGTGTGGCCTAGCAGCGCAAACCGTACCTATGACACTTGCAGTTATGTAAGGAGTTAAATTTGATGCCCATATGCCCCTTTTTTGCGTTTTCACACGTTAAATACTATTGGTTTCCAAATCTGCACATCATTGCTGACTGGTCAATAATATTTGAAAAGGTCATATTGAGGGGTATATTGAAAATTGACAAGTTTTAATTTCTTTATACATATATATTATTATATATATACATTGCATACTGCAGTGAGGGCACTCTAGAGTCCGCACTACGCTCGCCCTGAAGCATCATGCATGGGCTAGCAAAGAAACTACTCCGAAAATGAAAAGACAGAGAGAAGCCAATTTCTGAACGAGAACAAAGTACTAAGTAGCAGAGAGCAAGTAAGCACGTGATAGACCTCAACTGAAAAAAGGTCCCATTGACCAAAAAAATTCCAAATAAATGTATTTCTTCGAGAAATTTTATGTACCACTCAATATAACATCGGATTTTCCTCCACTAATTTTCCTCTTTCCTTAACTTACTCACACAGCCGTTGTCTAATGTAACCAGCCAAGGTTAGACTATACTTTATAAAACCGTTGTAGATCATTATTTGCGTATAGTAGATAAATTTTGTAAAAGGGCATCAAAAGGAATCAAAGTTCTATATTCGAGTAGTTGGCATCGTGGATTGGTTACCACTTTGTACTTCCGTTGGTAGATTAAACAATGTTTAGCATGAGCATTGAGATGTACCAAAAATATATATAAGTGAAAATGGAGAATAATTTTGTTTTTTCAATTATGGAAATTAAAAATTCAATTTATATTTATATTTATAATAAAATGAAAATTTGAAATAAATTTATTATTTTGTATTTATATTAAAATACTAATTTTTGCTACTCCATAATAATAAGATTCGTTGAGCCTCTAAAGTTGTCACGATGAGAAGATTACATAGTTAACACAGCAAGACTACCCAATAAATTTCAATGTTAAGTGTGAATGTCATCTCGACTTTTTATGCACTATGAATTAATTGTCATCTTGACTTTCTATGTCGTATGAATTAATTGGATTGGTGATCCGTGACCTCCCACGTAAGTTACCACTTATCAACATATCATTTATGTTCACAACTTCCAGACTTCAATGTTAGAGATCGCAGTTTGAGAATAGATTGCAGACCACTTGCACAGTTTGAAATTCTAGCCATTTTAGAGATCACAGTTTGAGAACAGATTGCAGACCACTTGCACAGTTTGAAATTCTAGCCATTTTAGAGATCGCAGTTTGAGAACAGATTGCAGACCACTGGCACAGTTTGAGAACAAGAATCTGTTTGGTAGTTCTTAAGCTTCTTGCCAGTAGATTTCACCATAGATAGGTGGTTTCTGCGCTTGGTTCTTTTGTGTTTTTTTTCGATTTTTTTTTTGTGTTTTTGTCCCAAAGTTTTCAAGTATATAATGCAATATTTAAATAGTGGCTCCAATAAATATATTTATAGTTTTGATCAAAAGTGATTTTAATATATAAATAGAGTTTGTATTTCACATATTTGTAGTTTAGTCATGAGATCTTGCAAAATACTCTTCCTTTCATTGTTTTTTGAATTTCTTCGGCATGTTCTTGCCAGAATTTTTCTTTGCTATTCACATGGATTTAGTAAGACTCAGCTCTCCTCTCTCCTCCCGATTCTTTATGGACCTCTGAATAAGCCTCAACTCTCCTCTCTCCTCTCAATTCTTTATGGACCTCCGAGGTCTTGGTTCTATCGATCTCTCTTTTCTCCCCTTGTCTCATCATCTTAGTTTCTACTCCAGGAAAACCTAATTTAACTTCCACATAACTCAAATTCCCATCTTACCAGTATATTGGCAAAGTCGGGTAAGATCGCCACCCAAACCCATAAAGGGAAGGCTAAAGTAAGTGAAATCCCCACCCAAACCCATAAAGGGAAGGCTAAAGTAAAATGAAATCCCCACCCAAACCCATAAAGGGAAGGCTAAAGCAAGGTGAAAACCGAGATTGGTCACCCAAACCAACTGAGAATGCTTGATCCCCAAACCACAAATTTATAATCATTTTTCACTACCACGACGAACTGTAGTTCCATGGCCTCACCCTCCCTTTGGATTAGGAAGGACGGACGATTTCAATGCGAAAAGAAATGGTGATGGCTAACGCATTGCATCCATAACTGTATTGTCAAATATGGCATTTCCCTTACGTTTATATAGACCCGTTTTTGTTGTTAGTAATACTCAAATGCCCATCTTACCGGTATATTGCAAAGTCGGGTAAGATCGCCACCCAAACCCATAAAGGGAAGGCTAAAGTAAAGTGAAATCTTCACCCAAACCCACAAAGGGAAGGCTAAAGCAAGGTGAAAACCGAGATTGGTCACCCAAACCAACTGAGAATGCTTGATCCCCAAACCACAAATTTATAATCACTTTTCACTACCACGACCAATTGTAGTTCCACGGCCTCACCCTCCCTTTGGATTAGGAAGGACGGACGATTTCAATGCGAAAAGAAATGGTGATGGCTAACGCATTGCATCCACAACTGTATTGTCAAATATGGCATTTCCCTTACGTTTATATAGAGCCGTTTTTGTTGTTAGTAATACACCCAACGCCCAAGTGAGACTCGAAATAATCTTATATTTATATCATTTTCAAAAATAGTGTTTTTCCATCGTTTTAAACTTCTTTTAAAATAAATCTTTGAAACACTATATTTTTATATATTATATATCTCAAATTTACTGTTAATTAAAATTAAAAAAAATAATATAAAACCTAGAATAATTAGACTAGGTTATATATATATATATATATATATATAATATAATATATATATATAGGAATTATATTACATTGGAGAGTGCTATAAAAGATTTGGGTTGGACAATAATTAAGCACAGAACCAATGCCAACAGTGACTGGTTGCTTATTTTAGTGAATACTTATATCACATAACTAATTTTTTTGTCTAATTTTAGTTGCAACAATATTTACATTCACTATTTTCATGTGAGAGTAATTATGAATATATATATATATATATAATATATATATATAATATATATATATATTTTCATTTTATATAATATAATTTTTGTTATTAAAAAAAAAAAAATTACAAATATATAGATATATATTTTCCATTTATTTTCTCACTATTTCCATCTTTAAAAAAAAAGCTAAATATTTCAACAACCTAGAAAAATCACATAAAAGTTTCATCAAAACATTTTAAATGAAAGTGTAGAAATGACACTTAAGTTAATTGGTACAACCAATTTTGTAACAATTATAAATACAATTTGCAAAAATTAGATGAAACTTGTTCCAATAAATATTAAAAATCATGAAATGAGCAATTTAAAAATAAAATATTCATTAAAAAAAATTCTCTGAAGAATAAGGGCAACGGTCAAATTTAACACCTGAACAAGGTCGTCACAGCCACAAGGACTGCCCAGCACGAACCTTCCAAAAACCATCGTCACCGACTCGCCGTTTACAATATCTACCTGCAATTCTAAGGAATCATTCAAGGTAGACAATTGCATTACGTTACTTAACATCGGCCCCCAAGGAGCAAACATGTTATAACCTTTTATTTTATTTTATTTAATTCAAAGGAATTTGTAGTACAGCACCATAGGTGCGATTTTCTCTTTTCTGTAAAAAATAAAACTGTCATAAAAAAATTCTCTGACCGGTAAGGGCAACGGTCAAATTTAACCCCTGAACAAGGTCCTTAAGGCGGCCTAGCACGAACCTTCCAAGAACCATCATCACCCCTGAACAAGGTCCTTAAGGGCGGCCTAGCACGAACCTTCCAAGAACCATCATCACCGACTCGCCGTTTACAATATCTACCTGCAATTCTGAGATCCATAAGCAAGATGCTGTGTTGCCGAGCCGTGGATCTCAGAAACAGATCCACGGGTTGGCATTAAAATAGGAGGAAACCGAAGTTTTTTTACAGTTTTAATAAGTGCGTCAGAGCTGGCAAGTGCGTACATTGAAATTGGGAGATATTTAACTGCATTCACTAAATACAATTGTGAACCTGCGTTTTATTCAGTGAATTGTGTTAGGGTTACGCATAAATGTTTGGCTTTGGCAATCGGTTAAGAGACTAAGTACAAAGAAATTGAAAGGATCTCATTATGGAGGTTCCACTATTGAATTCGGAGATTGTGGGCGATCTAGCAAACACCGCGCAGCTGACAGGACTAGATGCCGTCAAAATTATCGCTCTGATCATCAGGGTTGCCAGCAATCCACAAATACTTAGACGGAGGTGTCGTCAATTTGCACGGCACGTGAAAGACATCGGGGATCTGCTGGAAGAACTGAATATTAAAGAAACGATGGAATATCAGGAAACCAGGAATCCGCTGAATCGGCTGGAAGAAGTGCTGAAAAAGTCTTATGTTCTTGTCAAGCAATGCCAGGAAAGATGCTATCTTAAATTGCTCCTAAAGGGATGGTCTATCTCTCATGAATTGAAACAAGCACAAGCAGATATTGATGAATATCTGAAGATTATCCCTCTCATGGTCCTCAAGGAAATCCGGCGACTTAGGGTTAAGTATTCAGACCCTCCTTTGCTTATTTTCTATATTCCTTTCTGCACCGGTTAAGAATGTGTGTGTTTTTTTTTTTAAATGGTTTGGTCTATCCAGGAGGAGGGAATTGTTTGGATGGTCAAAAGTAGTTTGAATCTGGGCAAAAAAATTTCAAAAATCTTGTAGAGGCAGTGTTTGAATTGTGTTTTTGTTAGTGAGAATGGATTCAGCACCATAAAAACATCTAAAACACTTAAAATTTTGAAGTTTAACCACTATAATTTGGATTTACAAAAAAATTTGTCAAATTTTCTTTAATATAACCACAATTTCCATAATTTTCGAGGCAATTCTTCGTGCTAGTTAAACTACGGCTTTTAAAATCAATACGATCTCCCAAATGCCCTATTTTGATTTGTTTTCTTATGTTTTAGGTGGGGATGGGAATCATGTTCCTTCTCCAACACAAATGCATAAGGGAATTTCTTTTGGTTTTATTATTCTTTTAGGTGGGGACTGGAATATAGATACAGATATGGATCATGTTCTTTTCCATTACATAGATTTTTTAATTATTTATAATTATATATGTTTGATTAGATGGAGTCTGAAATTTAAATTTTCTGATTTACCTAATATTTTATAATATAATAATTACTCATTAAATTATTTTTAATGAATTTTTTAAATATAAAAATAATATTTTTATTTATTAAATTAAAAAAAATTTGTTTGTCATTTTAGTATTAATCCTTGGGTTTATTATTCCCTTTGGTTTATAACATTAATCCTTTAGGTTTAATATTCCCTTTGGTTTATAATATCAATCATGATCAATCATAATCAACCATAGTCAAATGTGCATTGTTACAAAAATTGTCTCCATGTGAAAATCGTGGACAATCATGGAAAACTATTGTCAATCATGGTGATCCATGGTTAATCATGGTCAATCATGGTTGAACGTAACATTGTAACAAATATTGTCTCGATATGAAAAATATCCATGGTCAACCATGGTCCAACGTTGCATTGTGATAAGGATTGTTTCAATATGAAAATCAACCATGGTCAACCATATTTATTTTAGTGTTTATAATATTTATTTTAAAATAATACCTTAGAGTTATAATATTAGTCCCTTGGGTTTAATATTATTCCCATGGGTTCATAATCCCTTGGGGTTTTAGTTTTAATCCCTTGGGTTTATTATTCCCTTCAGTTTATAATATAAATCCCTTAGGTTTATTATTCCCTTGGGTTTATAATATCAATCATGGTCAATCATACTCAACCATGGTTAATTATGGTCAAATGTCGCATTGTGATAAAAATTGTCTCCATGTGAAAATCATGGACAATTATGGTCAACCATGGTCAACCATGGTTGATCATGTTTTATAGAATCAAACATGGTCAATCATGGTTGAATGCATCATTTTGACAAAGATTGTCTCGATATGAAAAACATCCATGGTCAACCATGGTCCACTGTTGCATTGTGACAAAGATTGTCTCAATATGAAAAACATACATGGTCAACCATGGTCAAGCATAGCCAACCATGGTCAAATGTCGCATTCTGACAAAGATTGTCTCAATATGAAAATCAATCAAGGTTAAGCATGGTTCAATGTCGCATTGTGACAAAGAGTGTCTTGTTTGTAGTATTTATCTTAATGTTTATATACCGTGGGTTTATAATATTAATCCATTAGGTTCAATCTTACTCCATTACGTAAAATGCCTTGGGTTTCTATTATTATTCCCTTGGGTTTATTAAATTGTGTTTAATTATTTTTTATAATATTTGTTTATGTGTGTCATTATTTATTTCTAAAATTATTTTAAATTATTATTCATCCATTTATATTGATATATTATTATATAATATTCTTAATTATGTAATAATAATAATTATTATTATATAATTTATAATGTTTGTTTATGTGTGCTATATTTATTTCTAAAATTAGTTTAATTTGTTATTCATTAATTTATCTTTATTTATTATGATATAATATTATTAATATGTAATACTAATAATATTATATAATATTTGTATAATAATATTGTATTATATTATTAGTAATATTGATATTAGTTGATATACGCCTATCAGCGTTTATCAGCGACATTCATATTAATATAAATGTGGTTGTGCTAGTCTATGTATATATAAGAGGATACATGGACAGGTGATAAATTAGATAATACATTATCTTTTGTTAAGAAAAGACAACATAAAATATAATATTTTTGATAAACTAAATAAAATAGACAATAATTGAGAACCACAACACCAAAATAGTGTACTTGGAAAAACCACTGGAAAAGATCAACAACTCTTTTATTACTAGCAATAATAATTACAAGTGTCTTGCCTTGTGAGCTCAACTCTCAATTGCTCAATGCTAACTATTGAATGAACTCAATATTATTTATAGAAGAATTGTTCGTTATAATCGAGGAGAATCCTGCTTTAAGTTTCCATTACATTCTAGAAGTCTTTGTTGCATTCGAGAAACATATTTGAGATAAAAATAAAATTAAAAATATTTACACTCTCACTCAACCATATTTTAACTTGCACTTAAATATTTCTACTCACACTTAAATATTTGCATTCATTATTAACTATATTTGGACTCACACTTAACAATCTCCCACTTGAGACCAAATATTAGAACCACTAAGCTTTTCCCAAAAATCTCTCACCAACTTTGTATCACACTAGCGAATGTTCTACAAAACTCCTGCTTATCTCTTGGGAATATTTTTGTTAAGATGTCAGTTGTATTTTCTTTTGTGTGCATTTTCTCCTACTGTAGCAGTCTATTATCTACTACTTAGAGAATCCAATGATATCTAACGTCAATATGCTTTGTTTTAGAATGATATATTTGCATTCATTGTTAACTATATTTGGACTCACACTTAACAATCTCCCACTTGAGACCAAATATTAGAACCACTAAGCTTTTCCCAAAAATCTCTCACCAACTTTGTATCACACTAGAAAATGTTCTACAAAACTCCTGCTTATCTCTTGGGAATATTTTTGTTAAGATGTCAGTTGTATTTTCTTTTGTGTGCATTTTCTCCTACTGTAGCAGTCTATCATCTACTACTTAGAGAATCCAATGATATCTAACGTCAATATGCTTTGTTTTAGAATGATATGTTGGGTTTTTTTACTAAGTGAATAGTGTTATGACTATCACAATAGAACACATATTTTATTGTTTTATTTGCAACTGTTCTCGGAAGCATTGCATCCATCACATCTCTTTACAAAAACAAATTACAACTATATATTCTACCTCTATTGTGTAGAGAGCTACTACCTTTACCAATTTCGAAACCCAAGACATTGTTGCACTTGCAAAAGTATATAAATAGCCCATGGTGGAATTTACACTATCTAGATCTCCCGCCATATTTGCTTTTTTATAACCTTTAAATTTGACATTATCATTACCAAAACATAAACAATAATTACTAGTACCCTCGAGATACCTTAAAATCCACTTTACCACTTGCTAATGTTGTTTTCATGGATTTGCAAGAAACCTACTTACAACTCCCACTGAATCTGTAATATCTAGTCGGGTACATACCATGGCATACAATAAGATTCCAATTGTTGAAGCATAAGGAGTGCTTCTCATTTCCTCTTTATCCTTATCATCACAGGGACATAATTCAACACTAATTTTGGTGTTAGGTGGAATGGGTGTACCGATTGGCTTGGCATCCTTCATATTAAACCTGTCTAACACCTTTTCAATATATTTTTCTTGTGATAGCCACAATTTTTTTTCTTTTTGTCACATATGATTCTCTTGCCTAATATTTATTATAATGGACCCAAATCTTTCGTTGCAAATCTGATACCCAAATAATTCATCAACATGTTGGTCATATTCTTATCATGTCCAACAATTAAGATGCCATCCACATATAACAACAATACAATGTATCTTTCTTCATACCTCTTGATGTAAACACAATGATCAACCTCTAATATTTTCAAACCATGTTCCAACATAAATGAACCAAATTTCTTATACCATTGGCGTGGCGTCTATTTTAGCACATGGAGGCTCTTTTTCAATTTGCAAACTAAATTCTCTTTACCTTTTTCTTTGAATCCTTCTGGTTGCTGCATATAAATCTCCTTCAAATATCCAAAAAAGGAAGGTTGTCTTAACATCTAGTTTTTCACATTCCAAATCTAAAGCAACAAAAAGACCAAGAATAACTCTTATGGATGACATCTTAACAACAAGAGAACTTTTTTTAGTAAAATCAATACCTTGTTTTTGTGCAAACCCTTTTACTACTAGCCTTGCCTTGTACCTTTCTTTCTTCCCTTCACCCTCATGTTTAATCCTATATACCCATTTGTTTTGTAAGAGGTTTCTTCCTTATGGAGGCTTTATTAATTCCCAAGTTTTGTTTTTCAATAGAGAGTCTGTTTCTTCCTCCATTTCTTTCTTCTACTCTTTGTTACTTTCCACTTTACAAGCTTCCTATGAAAATTTAGGTTCAGGTTCATTAGTTAGCAAACTATGATCTAAGGGTGGATACCTTTGTGAATGTTTATGAGTCCTCCTAGACCTGCGAACCAATTGTGGTGGTGTGTTTTCTAGTTGGAATTCTTGCAAAAGTCGCTGTGCATTTTCTTCTTATTGTTGTGCATCATTTTCCACTTGTTGTCTATCACATTCTTGAATTTCTTGCCCATCTTCTTGCAATGGTGGGATATTTGTAAGCCTATTAATTTTTATTTTTTTTACCTCTATATCACTTGTAGACCTTTTAAACATTTCTAACTCATTAAATATAACATCCCTACCTCTAATAACTCTATTTTTAACTAGATCCCCAAGATGGTACCCAAACTCACTATTTGCATATCCCAAAAAAATGCACCTCATGGATTTATCATCTAACTTAACTCTAATATCTTTGGGAATATGCATAAATGATTCATGGTGGGATATTTGTAAGCCTATTAATTGTTTTTTTTTTTAACCTCTATATCACTCGTAGACCTTTTAAACATTTCTAAGTCATTAAATATAACATCCCTACTTCTAATAACTTTATTTTTAACTAGATCCCCAAGATGGTACCCAAACTCACTATTTGCATATCCCAAAAATATGCACCTCATGGATTTATCATCTAAATTAATTATATTATCTTTGGAAATATGCATAAATGGTTCATGGTGGGATATTTGTAAGCCTATTAATTGTTTTTGTTTTTACCTCTATATCACTTGTAGACCTTTTAAACATTTATAACTCATTAAATATAACATCCCTACTTCTAACAACTTTATTTTTAACTAGATCCCCAAGATGGTACCCAAACTCACTATTTGCATATCCCCAAAAAATGCACGTCGTGGATTTATCATGTAACTTAATTCTATTATCTTTGGGAATATGCATTCACATCCAAAAATTTTCAAGTGAGAATAATTTATCTTCTTACTAGTCTAAACTCCTTCATGTATGTCACCATCCAAGGTTGTAGTAGGTGATTGATTTATGAGGTAACAAGTTGGCCTTACTGCTTCTGCCAAAAAATGTGTTTCCAATCATGAGTTGTACAACATACTCATCACCTTCTCCATGATATTATAGTTTATTCTTTTTGCAATACCATTCTGTTGAGGAGTACCAGGGACAATCTTTTCATGCTTTATGCCAAATCTATTGCAATAATCCTTGAATTCTTTTGAGAAATGTTCACCACCATTATTTGTCCTTATACACTTCAATAGTTTGGTAGTTTCTCTTTCAACAACAACATGAAAAATTTTAAATATCTCAAACACCTCATCTTTGCTTTTCATGGGATATACCCAAACCTTCCTAGATGCATCATCTATGAATGTGAAAAAATATGAGGCTCCTCCAAAATACTTAGTATTAGTTGGCCCACACACATCATAATATACCAATTCTAGTATACTTGTTTTCCATTCATGGAAACATCTTATAAATGAAACTCTTTGTTTTCTGCCATATATGTAATGCTCGCACTGATTATGTTCATGGGATTTCAAACCTGGAAGAACATTTTAAGGCATGTTTAACACATGTGACCCAATTGCTTATGTCATAGGTCCATTGAGTTTCCTTCTTTTGCAACATCAACGACATTCAATATTTCTTTGTTTTCCCTTAATGTATACAAGATTCCTGCCTTGATTCCTTTAGCCATGACCAATGCTCCTTTAATAACTTCCCATGTTCCTTTGCCAAACACTGTATGGTATACTTCATCATCTAACTTCCTAGTGGAAATTAAATTCATTCCAAGCTCTTGCACATACCTAATTGGTTTCAAAAATAAAATGGAACCATATTTTGTCTTTAACATAACATCTCATACTCCTTTAATATGACAGAGGCTTTTATTTCCCAATCGAACCTTACCCAAATTACCAGATTTATAAGAAACAAAAATTTCTCTACTCGATGTAGCATGATAGGAAGCTCCAGAATCTAAAATCAAATTATTATCATGATTAGAAGAATAAATACATGCATCTTCACAAGAAAAAATATTTAATACCTCGCCTTGTGATGCAACAATAATGGTTTCTTCATTGTTGTTGGTGGTTGCCTTCTTCTCATTTTGCCACTTTTTCTCTTTTTTTGATATCCAACAATTCTTTTTAATGTGACCATATTTTTCGCAATGATGGCAAATTATTCTTTTGTTCCTAGACTTTGATCTACCTCTAGATCTTGAATTCCCTCGTCCATCACATTCAATTTTCCTTCCACGATCAGATAAGGCTAAAGCTTCTCCTCCTTGATTTTTTGAAATTGATTTGTGTTGCAACTCTTCCTTCATTAAACTGATGCTAACATTATCAAACTCCAGGGTCCTTGCAGGTGTTGAAGTGTTAATTGCTACTCTCAAATTCTCTCAACTATCTGGCATGGAGCACATGAGATTATGGTTCTAATCTCATCATGTAGAGTGATTTTGACATATGCAAGCTCATTACACTAAATTCATTTAAGTGCTCCACAAATAAAGCACCCTCTTTCATCTTGAGATTATATAATTTTTTCACTAGGAACACTTTGTTTGTTGTTGTGTTCTTATCGTACATGTCATGCAACTTTTTTCATAGACCTTCTGCTATCTTCTCCTTAGCCACATTGAGTACACATTATTTACTAGGTACAACCGAATTGTAGCAATGACTTTCTATCCATCTTCTTCCAATCTTCATCTACCATCGTTGAAGGTTTCTTTGCTAGTCCCTCAATTGGCAAGCATTGATCCTTCAAGATCAATGTATTCTCCATTTGAGATTTCCACAAGGCAAAATTAGTCCCATTAAGCTTCTCCATATCACTCATTAGAGTCTTCATATTTTTCAACATACCCAGCAACAAAAACCAACTCTAATACCAATTTAAGAAAAAACAATAAAAAATATAATATTTTTGATAAACAAAATAAAATAAAAAGTAATTGAAAACTACAACACAAAAAATTTATGTAGAAAACCCAATGGTGTACACAACACAAAAAAAATTATGAAAAAAACCCAACACTGTACTGGGTAGGGAAAAAATCAAGGACTCTTTTATTTACAGCAATACCATCTTTTATGAGCTCAACTCTCAATTATTCAATGCTAAATATTAAATAAACTCAATCTTATTTATTCTTAGAAAATCTTTCTTGGCCATCAAAAAAAGTTTCCATTACATTCTGGAAATCATTATTACATTTTTTATTTATTTATTTTTTAAATATTTACATTCTTACTCGAACCTATTTGAACTCACACTTAAATATTTATATTTACTTTTAACTATATTTAAACTCACACTTAACAATCTATCACTCACAATATTTACATTCATTCTTAATTATATTTATTTACACTCATACTTGACCTTCAAGGCGATCATTCACATTCTGTTACATACTCCGATAGGTACGGTGTACTTGTAGGAATGTATGCCCATAAGATTGTAAGTATTCCATTATTCCAATCATCTTTGTCCATATTTGAAAAGTATTCAGGTCTGTTGCTACGATTTTATTGAGAGTTCTCACTACGGTATTTGCTTGTGTATGATAATATATCTTCATATGAGGTTGTACATCGTGCCCTCCAAGAACCATATTTTTGAAACTGTTTGTCTTGGTTTTTTGTAATTAGCTGATGGGCATCCGAGTTTTCTGATTACATTTTCATGTTACTTTTTCAACTGTCTGTGCAGTGCAGTTGGGGGAACGGGTTTTCTTCAACCCAATTTTGTAAGATATTTTGTAATTTTCTATACAGTGAAATTGAAAGAACGCAATATTTTTTCTTACTCTCATACATATATATATATATAGCTTCAGCAACAGATTGAGAAAAAATATCCTGCCGTGCTAATATTTGATTATTTTTAGTCGATTTAAAACATGACCGCTAAGCCTTCAAAACTATTCATAAAATAATACGCAAATAGATTTAAAACGTGACCGCTAAGCCTTTAAAACTATTCATAAAATAATACGCAAATAAATTTTCCCTTTCTTGGAGCTAATGCTCAATTTTCCACTCAAAATCCTTGAGTTCTTGACGTTTTTCTTCACCATCATTCTGTTTTATTTGCTGTGATGAATTCCTATGCATTTCCCATGTTAACGATTGAGTGTCTTGCTGATGGCCAATTAATCGGTCGCTAAATTCTCTCGAATATAAAGTGATAAGTGATGTTTGTTGAGTCTGTAGAAATAGTACTTGTCCAGTTGTTTGCCATGATTGAATTGAAGATGTTTGGTATGCTATAAACGTTAAAACACTGAATTCCGTCACCTATCTCCTTATAAAAAATTTCAACTTTCCACATGCAAGATATATCAATCACCTTTATGTTTCGCGTACTTAGTAGTTGAGCTCTTTCGGTTTAAGTGAATTTTTTATTTTTTTAAATAAAGATAGTGAATTACTTTGGCATGCAGAGTAGAGTCTTTGAGTTGTTAAAAAGTGAATATATTAACTAAATGGTTTTCCATGTGAGATATCTGGAGAGTGTACAAACACTCATACAAGTCCGAGTGTACAAACACTCATACAGCCCTATATTACATTGAGTCAGTTGAGCTTTAAATATATAGGGTTTCACACTAGTGGGATGGTTTCAACCACTCCCTACATATTGGGATCTGAAGTCCAAAATTAGAGTCTCAATCCTATCATCATCATAACAATAATTTAAGTTTAGTTTTCTCCATTACTTCCAACACTCCCCCTTAATGGAGAAAGGGTACTGAACAATAACATACCCCTGTTGGTCTAGTATCAACTAGGCTTACAATTAAAACATGACAAACTTGGTAACAGAGGTTTTCATTTTGGCCTTTTTGCTTGAGAGTCCATGTTTGTTCATCTTGAGTTGAGGCTTCATCTTCACTTTCTTCGTCATGAGGTAGTGATGTATCTTCACCTCATTTCTTCCCCAGTGATGGAAAGCTTGAATTCTTATTCTTGCCCTTCTCAAGATTATGACAGGATGGATACTAGAATTTTCCCTCTTACCATTTCCGGTGTCAACCATCTAAAATTCAGCTATGATGTCTTCATCATTCATTGATGTAACGTCTACACACTCAGAAATATTAATGAGATTATCACAATTTACATTCTCGAGCTTTGTCTTCTTCTGCCACGTCTTTGTAGTCAGCTTCATGTGGCTCGTCCAATTGATCTTCAACACTTTGTTCCTCTTTATACCCTTCCTAAAGATCAGCTCGTGTGTCTTCAATCTCAGGATCTTTCACAACAAACTGTGTCTCTTGATTCTCATGGTCATCAACAGAACCACATTGTTTTTCTGAGATTTCTTCTCAACTCCACACGGTCCTCTAATGAGCTCCAACAACCTTGTTACCACGCAGGCAGGAAACTTCTCCCTTTGGCAGCTCTTCAACTATAGAACCTTGTAGACTATGGTTTCTATGTCATGCAGGTCTTAATGCCCTCGGCTCTGGCGACGAGCAACAAAACGACCTCTCACAAGCTGGAAATGTTCTCAATATCTAATTATGATATATGTAATTAGCAATTTCTGATAACATATATTTCTGAAGATAGGTTCAAATCAGCAAAGACTTTCGCATTTTCATTGTGGCATATAATAACTTACAAGAAAATTTACCCAATTGGTTTTGGGATTTCCACAACTTGCAACTTGAGTTTCTCAAACAATTAAAACTCCACGAGCCTCCACGCACATCTCCTACCATCTCGACACATCCATCCAACTTTCTGCAACTGTAACAAGAAAAGTACAGTGACTCACAACAAAACAATGACGCTAAGGAACCAACAACAACACCACAATTGTTCTACTTGGAGTAAAGTAAACAAATGAAATGATCAAATCTCCAATCCTTCTATGTAGAACCAAACCCTCATCCAAAATACTAGTTATAACTTTGAGGTTCCTAACAATGAGCACTGTTCTTCAGGAGCAGTGTCCTTTTCGGGGCTAATTTTATGTTCGATTCTTCAGGTTCATTCCCTTCCAATCGTGGTCAGCTACCTTTGAGGGCTATGTCTCCCTCCAGTTTCCCATAACCCTCCTCTTCTGGTCCGAATCCGCTCCCAGTTATGGAGATTCCGTGACTGGTCACCCTCTTCAGTTTCAGGAAGGGCCTCCAAGGACAGTTTCTTTTCGCTAGAGTTCAAGTTTGGCGAATTCGTCGATGTTCATGCAACAGCCTCATGTAAATGTGTTAGAAAACCTGCAGAGATGAATCTAGCTAGTAAAGGTTGAACACACAGCTTTGCAGAGCAAAAACATTAAAAGAAAATTGAAAGAAGAAAAGAATGATTCATTAGAAAATATGTTACAATGCTCATTATATAGCATTACTGGGTGAAGATCCCAAGGTAATGAACTATAGTGGGTGAAGGTCCCAAGGTAATGAACTATAGTGGTGATCAATGAGAAGACTCAACACCTACAACAAGTTCCGGAGATAACTAGTCAGTGGCGGAGTTAAAGAAGGAGCAAATCAAAGAGTAAGTCATGCAAAAGGAATCTTGCATGCAATCCCATGCTATAACTAAGAGTCCGCATGTAGATGTGTGGCGGAGTTAAAGAAGGAGCAAATCAAAGAGTAAGTCATGCAAAAGGAATCTTGCATGCAATCCCATGCTATAACTAAGAGTCCGCATGTAGATGTGTAGTAGTTGCATGTAGTTGCATGCTTTAACTAAGAGTCTGCATGCAGTTGCATGTAGTTGCATGCTCTAACTTAGAATCTGCATGTAGGTGTAGTAGTTCCAACACTTCTTGCCATTGCCATAAACCTGCGCCAATGTCTAACACAATAACTCTAGTGATATGATTTCGGCCTTCTGGCCCTTGACCAAGATACAGCCTTCCGTCAACTACTCCTAAAACTCTTATGTGAAAGGGACTTGTACATATGTACGGCCGGTGTCCAGTAACTGGGGCGACGTTTCTCCATTCCCCATCGAAAAGTTTCACGACATGGTCGCCGTAGGGCACTATTCGACTAAATCTCCTATAAATTTGAAAACGTTGCTCAGAAAGACTTCAACTAAATACGTCAATAAGACACTATCGATCCAATGTGTACAGAAAAGTGTTGAGACCTCTTAGTACTGAACCTTTGAAATCGAACATTCGTATAATAATGGCGAAGAATGAAGAGCTGTAATTACCTGCACCGTAACCTAGCATTGTTTTCAAAGTATTCTATTGCAAGACGGCATTTGAGCGGCTGCCTCAAACGGGTTACTCCAGCAATGCGTTTTCCATTTTCGTCTAATGGTACTCCAGTTGCAACTAATGATTTCCTCCAAGCTCTGTTCAAGGTCCTCAGAAGCGGTCTGGTGTGCCACGGCAAGAGCGGAATTATTTCATCTTCCACAACGTGGTCAATAATACCAGGGATCAGTGAGTCGGCCATGGCCATGGCGATTGAATGGATGTCCTCGCAGCTCTATGCCATAATGGTTTATATATACATATAATATGATTCGGTTACCCTTTGGTATCCCCTCGGCCGATGTCCCTTCGTCTTTCTTCTCTGAAACCTTTTAGAACACCCCGCTTCTGTAATTTAAGTAACCCTTGCACTCTTCCATAACTCTATGCTTTTCCTACATGATAGGTTCAAGGATCATGGTTAAGATAGTAGTTGGAAAACAAAGGATTATGCATGGTAAAATCATGAGTATTATTCATGATTAAAATAGCCTTATTTATACGGGTGTGTAAGTTTTACTTAATTTCAAAGAAATGTATTTTAAAAGGTTTTATTGTTAAATGTTATTTATTAAATAATTGTCAGTTATTTACCCTTTATTTAATATAATAATTACTCATCATAATTCATTCAGTAATCCATAATAATTATATTCGTCAGCATAAAATAAGCATAATCTGAGGGATCATATATATATAATTAATTCATTGAATTATCATGTGTGAATTACAACCAGATCGAAATCTATGGAGGATGAAAAGGAATATTACACATATAAAGTGATTCTGTGTAAAGGTTTTGAGCGATTGAGTTTCAATTATTATTAGATTTTGCATGCTGAGGGATTATAGTACTAAATTTCTCATCAGTCTTTTTATTCTTGATTAGTTCAATTATTATTGGATTTTGCATGTTGAGGGATTATAGTACTAGATTTCTCATCAATCTTTTTATTCTTTATTAGTTTGTAGAGTTTTTGTGAATTTTTAAGAACTTTAATCAACGTTTTGACGATTTTTTTTAAATTATTAAATCAATCATATAATTTTTTAAAAGTATTTCTCATTTTATTCTTGATAAGTCTTTAGAGTTTCTGAGACTTTAAAGAAGTTTAATTAAAGTTTTGATAAAAGTATTTCTCATTTTATTCTTGATAAGTCTGTAGAGTTTCTGAGACTTTAAAGAAGTTTAATTAAAGTTTTGATAATTTTTTTTATTTATGATTTCTTTTAATTATTAAATCAATTTTATAATTTTTGAATAATGTATTTTTTATTTTTTATTGGTTTAGTGCATTTTGATGGGACACAATAAGTGTAGTGTAGTAAATTTTCATTTTTTATTTGTAATTGTATAAGTGCATTAACACTTAGAGTGCTACTCTTCTACCCAATAATATTACAATTTATAGAGTGCTAGGTTCCTTACATAAGCAAAGAGGAAGATTTCATTTTACAAATTGAGGGAGCAGTGAGTGGAAAGGAAGCACAATAAAAGTCTCCTCCACATCTTTAAGAGTCATTGTTCATTAAGGCTGACCATTCTCACAAAACTTTTTTCGCTATATATTAGATAGGTTTTTCATCTTCCAAACTTCAAAAACTCTTAACACTCATCACTCACAAATATAAGAAAAGAAAGTGTATGCAAAGACAACAGTAAGGATATTTTATCAACTATTTTGAATTCCTCTCAATATATTTCATCATTTGACATTTGAAGTGCTTGTCACATGTAATTTGAAGTTCCCATATCAAGGAATGGAATTTTTTAACAATTTAAAAATGGAGGATATCACTATCACCTTTAACAAAAATCAATATGTAGAATTGCATAAATAATTTCAGATAAACAATTTCAAAGCCACTATGATTGCATTAATATTCACAAAACCTTGAACAATATATACCTCAAACCCCTAAACTAGGCTGAGTCCATCACATGAAAAGCATTAGGAATGTGAGGTGTCTTACATTAGTGGGGGGCTGTGGGTTGAACAATGTGAGGGGATTTGGGTTGAACATATATGTGCACTAAGCTTTCATTGTGCAAAGTGTGAGAGTATGTAGGAAACAACTAGAACTTCCTCAACAACTTTGCAATGCATTATTTCTTACAACTAACCATTCTATCCAAACTTCCTTCACTTTATATCCAATGTTTTTCCTCTTGTCCTAAACTTCAAACTCTTAAATGTTGGGATGAACAACTTTTATGAAAGTGAATGTAGACCAAGGAGAGGTGAGGCTTAAGGATATTTTATCAACGATTTTGAATTCCTTGCAATGTATTTTAGTGGATGGCATTTCAAGTGTGAAGTGCCCATTACAATGGAAGGAATTTTTTAACCATTTATAAACAGAGGATATAACTATCACTTTTAAGTAGAATCAATATTTAAAATTTGATAATATAATTTCACATAAAAACATAAAAAGCCACTATGCTTGTATTAACCTTAAGAAACCCTTCAACATCAGAAACCTAAAACCCTCAAAGTAGTGTAAGTCCATGGTGAGGTGCTGAACAAATATGCAAAGGAAACTTTCATTGTGTTGAGCGATGAGGTGTAGAGTAAGAACAATGAAAACTTCCTCTACACCTCTTGAATGCATTGTTTGTTAGGGTTAAACATGCTCACCAAGCTACTTTAGCTTTATGCCTGATTTTTTTTTTTCATCTCCCAAACTTTATAATCTCATAATGTTGGAAACTAGATCACTACTTGGGGAGCTGCATGGGTTAAATCAATAGTGGTGGCCTTTGTATTAATTTTCATCAATTATAAATCTTTTTCCCAAACTTAATTATCCATGCAAGTGCACATCATTAGATGGTAAAAGCATATCAGAAGCAGTAAAATAAAATCATAGCAACATGATAAATCACTATGAGAATCACATGCATGCATACACAAGAAGACAAAACCACCCTACTATTGCCATGTTCCTCAAATATTTTATGAATATGTTGAAATTTTTTACATGAATTAGTTTACAACCATAATTTAAAAGACTTGACTTCCTCTACAGTATGTTGGTGTCTATCAATTCGAAAATTTGTTTCTCTTGTGGATCTACAAACTACCATCTATTAGAAGGTACCACAACCATAGATCCTCTCCCAACCACCATTCAATTATCCTACTCTTATTGGATGGAGAAAACTCTTCCTACTATGAATCCGCCAAATCGTTGTCTATATTGAAGCCTCCATGCCTTCACTGATCCAGGTGGATATTGGTGGCCACCTGCCAAGTCCACCTCGACCCCCACCATTGTCTTTCTCAGCATTTTCAGTTTCCTTAATTGTAGCACAACTTACTATTTTTAGCAGTTTTTTGGGTCCTGAACTTCCAGAGCTGTTACGAGGCCCTAAACGACGTTTTTTGGGGAATCCACGGGAAAAATGGGTCCATGGAGTGGAATGATGTTGCTCGTTCCAACAATGGTATTTCTCGGATAGATCTTTCTAACGAGCTATCATACGCGTCAAACGGAGATCGTATGCCAAAGTTACGACCCCGGGAAATTGGTGTAACAATTTACCCAAAACGCGGCCCACAATTTGGCGTTTCATCTTCTAAGGGTCGATTTTGGAATGTAAAGGGTTTTCCATTGTTTCTCAACAATAAATAGGCCTTCGAGCCTCATTGTAACACAGTCTGGAATAGTTCAGAGGCATGTAGTCACCACATCTCTTCTCAGAGATAAGCTACCATCGCCCTAGCTGGTTTATTTCTATTTCTGGTTGTAAGCATATTTCGGTATTTTCCATTAATAAAATGAAGCATTATATCCGCTGCATTTTTATGTATATGGTTATCTCTGTATTTTATTGCGTTCCTGCTTAAATCTGGATCATTCACTTCTTCTATCCAATTCATATTAGACACGAAACAGATAGTTCTCCATAGAAAATCTTGTAATAGGGTCCCACCATAACGCCCTTATCTATGTAGTGGGATCACGTCATAATAAAGAGTCAATAAAGCCCATATTAATAATTGTAAGTGGTTAACCCGCAATTAATGATGGGACCACAGTTAGTTGCAAATGGGTCATGGTATTAGATAGATCGTATTAATAAAACCCATGGTATTGATCCATGGTATTGGATGTATGAGTCATATATAAAGGATAGAGACTCCCTGCGAGGAGCATTGTGTCTTATTTTTGAATCGAGCTCGACTCTATTGGAGGTTGCCCCCTCGAAGAGGCTAGTGCACATTGCTTTCTGAATAATAAAATATTCGTTGTTGACTCTCATTATTCTATGTTCTCGGTATCTTTCTTCACATATTCTGTATTTGGGTATCTTTTTGCAGGTTAAGAGCATAACAAGTGGTATCAGAGAACTTTCGAGGGCCGGTGGGATCTCCATTTCTTAGCAAATTTGTTTTTTTTTTTTTTTCGGCTAAAGACATGTTCTGTCATCTTTAAACCATGGGATCTGTCATTGAGCACATAAACCTGCAGATTTGGGGAGGCATGCACGTAGGAAATACAAGATTTGGTCACGCTTGTTGGAATCCCTTTTAACCCCTGTGGGTATCCCTTCGAGTAGTAGCACATTAGACAGAACCGTGTGCGGACTGTCTTCCAAGTACCTTCTGGGTATATCAAAAGCCCCTTAGCTCCTCTGCAACCTAGCCATAGATAAACTGTCTGCCGTCTTGCTGCTAAAGTACATTAGGAACAACACTTGGAGAGATTACTCGCCCGTACAATAGGGTAGTCGGGTTGTACGGCTAAGGCTACGGTTGATCCTCCTTAGTTAGAGCCCTGAAACATTGGGCCGAGTACTAGTGTCAGACCCTTATGTATATTGCGATATGTAGCACCTGACACTCCTCGAAACCATAGTTTCCTTTTATATCTTGGGATCACACATCATCTCTGCTAGATCCGCTCATGCAAAAGGGTGCAGCAGCAGCAGACAACAGTCTGATCTATTAGATCCATCAGATCCGCAACAGCAATTGTACCGTCGCTAAGAGTTATCCGAGTTGCCGTTGAGATCTCTCAGATCCACCTGATGTGAGTATTTGTGTGGGGTTCCTATACCGGAGCATGATTTTGATAGGACTTTTGGCAGCATTGACATTTTGAGGATTTGACGACTGCAGTATTCCTAAGGAGTAAAAATCCATTAGGAGTTTTTAGAAAAAAATAGTCTGAGATCTCCCGTGGCGCTTATTGGTGACATAGCCCATCAGGATCAGGACGACGAGATGAGCGCAGTGGTACCATTCAATTCTTAGTAAAAAAAAATTTGGCGGTCCCACATTTCAAGAACATCAGGACGGTGCATGGTAGAAACTAGAGCTCAAGCTATGATGAGTGAGAGGATGGACAAACTTGAATAATCCTTGCAATCCCTCCAAAATCAGATTGACAGACTAACTCACCTAATCGTGAGCATAATCCCGAAGGGCAAGGAGGAAGCCCATGAGGAGGCATATATTGGAAATGGACACAGTGAGGGTGAGTCTAGCCATTGTCTTCACCTTTGGGGCCCCCAACAACAATCCCGTCCGTGACCTCCCAAGTTGGATATGCATAAATTTGATGGTTCTCACTCGGCAGCATGGATAGCATAAATGGAGGAGTATTTCAATCTGAATAACATCTTATATAATGAGACTCAGCTTATGGTGGGGAGCATGTACTTGGACAATGAAAGGTGGAAATGGTGGGAATGGCATCAATGTTGCAATGCACCTTTTATGACTTGTGCCACCTTCAAAAAAGCTCTTACAGACCGCTTTGACCAAGAATCTTCCTTTTTGGGTCATCTTACTAAGCTATGACAGACTCGCACAATGGATGAATATATTACAGCCTTTGAAGCCTTAGCATTCCGCATTAGGGGTCTCTGAGATGTGTTCTACATGGAATGTTTTATCAAAGGTCTTAAAGAGGCCATAAAAGCCCACGTCCAACTACAACACCCTCCCCCATGGATGGAGGCTTGCAAGGTAGCTCGTAACGTGGAACGTGCATTAGCAGCGAAGCACATTCGCCCAAATTTCACTGCCAAGGGTCACCCCCCACAGGCTCACAGCACGACTCAAACACTTAAGGTTCAAAATGTGTCACCTGCAGAAATGACCGAAAGAAGAAAGCAAAGATTATGTTACTATTGTGATGAAAAATACTCCCGAGATCACAAATGCAAGGAGCCCAAATTTTTTCAAATTGATTCCACTCATTATAGCTCATCGGAGGAAGATCCACCATTTGAGGAACCTGAGGCGGTAGAAGAGGACAACCAAAAGGACAATGCCGTGACGAACCAGTTATTTCGCTGCATGCTTTGGTAGGGATTTCTTCACCTCAAACTCTCAAAATCAGAGGTTTTATTAAAGATCACCCAGTAGTAGTCTTGATTGATAGTGGAAGTACACATAATTTCATCCATCAAGAAGTTGCGGAAGCAGTGCATTGTTTTGTACGAGAAGTTTCTAACTTCCAAGTCCAAATTGCGGATGGGGGCACATTGAAATGTGAAGGTCGTTGTGAAAATGTCAAACTTCAAATGGGGGATTATCAGTTGAAGACCCACATGTTTTCCATACACATGGGTGGCTGCGACATTTTCCTCGGGGCTGAATGGGTTTGCACTCTTGGGCCAATCACAATGGATTTCAAGGAGTTATATATGAGTTTTAAGCAGAAAAACTCCACACATACCCTCCGTGGACTCGAGGCGGGAGCTCCCTCTATCATCACCTCGCATAGGATGGAAAAATTGCTAAAAAAGGGCCATCATGAATTTATAGCTCAATTTAATGCCATCTAGGTAGTCGAAACCAAGTCTCTGTCGATTCATCCTGAGATGCAACAGATTTTAAATAACCATCTGCCGGTCTTTGACAAGCCTCATGAACTTCCACCCTCGAGAGGGGAACATGATCATAGCATCAACTTGGTTCTTGGGGCCCAACCCCGAAATGTGTGCCCATACAGATATCTGTTCACCCAAAAGAATGAAATAGAAAAATAATCAAGGAACTTTTGAAAGAAGGTGTCGTACATCCAAACATTAGTCCTTATTCATCACCGGTGGTCATGGTACTCAAGAAATATGAGGAATGGCAGATGTGTCCAGGCTTCAGGGCCCTCAATAAGTTGACAGCCAAAGATTAATTTCCCATCCCGGTGGTTGATGATTTGTTGGATGAACTCAATGGGGCTTAATTTTTCACCAAGCTGGATCTTCGCTCAGGCTACAACCAAATTTGCATGAAAGAAGTCGACATTCCAAAGACTGCTTTCCGAACTCATGAAGGCCATTATGAGTTCTTGGTCATGCCATTTGGTGTTTGTAATGCCCCATCTACTTTTCGGAGCCTTATGAACAATCTTCTCAAACCATATCTCAATAAATTTGTGCTTGTCTTCTTCGATGGCATCCTCATCTATAGTTGCACTTGGGCCGCACATCTTCAGCATGTAGATCTACTCTTGCAACTGCTCCGCAAGCATACATTATTTGTTAAGATGTCCAAGTGTTCATTTGGCATGGAAGAATTTGAGTATTTGGGCTACATTGTGGGGTGTGCAGGTGTCAAGGTGGACCCCAAAAAGATCCAGGTAATGCAGGATTGGGCTCAACCTAAGACCTTGAAGAGACTGAGAGGATTTTTGGGTCTCACAGGCTATTATCGCAAATATGTCCGCAATTATGGTTGCATAGCGAAGCCCCTCACTCAACTCCTGAAGAAAAATTCATTCTTCTGGAATGAGGATGCACAACAGGCATTTACAACTCTAAAAAATGCCATGTGTTCCACTCCAGTCTTAACACTACCTGATTTCACCAAATATTTTGTCATTGAATGTGATGCTTTGGGTACAGGTATTCGGGCAGTCTTAATGCAGGAAGGTCGACTGTTGGACTTCACAAGCCAACAACTAAGTGGGAAGAATCTGGGTCAATCTACCTATGAGAGGGAAATGATAGCCATCTTACATGCGGTAGAGACTTGGCGACCTTACTTACTCGGGTGACATTTCCAAATCCGCACAGACCATCACAGTCTTAAATATTTTTTGGAGCAATGCCTATCCCCCCCACAACAAAATAAATGGCTCGCCAAAACGCTGGGATATGATTATGAGATCATTTACAAAAAAGGGAAAGAAAATAATGTAGCAGATGCAGTATCGCACCAATTTGAGGAGGAAAGTACCCTGCTAGCAATTTCCCTTCCCATTCCAGAATGGATTGAAGAGGCTCGCATGGAATGGTTTTCACATCCTAGGCTCTCCCAACTCATTTCTCAATTGCAGGCGAATCGAAATCCCACCAACGACTACTCATTGGTGATCTGTTTGTATTATTGTTTCCTTACCCATTAGGTAATGTTTCCACTTTTTCACACTTCGTACTAATGCATACAATTCTTTATCATATTTGGGATAATTAACTACTGTAGAAGTAAATGTTTTAGAATGATAGCATATGGGTTTTCCGTGTTGCATCAACACTGCCCCCATGGCATAGTCACTAGCATCTGTCTCAATATCAAATGGATGTTGAAGATTTGGCAATGCTACTACTGGTGCTGTATTTATTTTCTCTTTTAAGGTGTCGAAGTCTTTCTAATGTTTGCCTCCCCACTTAAACACATGCTTCAATCCTGTTAAAGCATGTAATGGAGCTGCAATCAAAGAAAAGTTAGAAATAAACTTTCTCTAGTATTGTGTTACCCCTAGGCAATTCCTAACCTCTGTAGCAGATTTGGGTTTAGGCTAGTTCACAATGAATCCAACCTTAGAGGGATCTATCTTCAATTCACAACCCCCTACAATATGACCCAAATAATTTAAATATGTTCTTCCAAATTCACATTTTGACAGTTTTACATAGAGATTTTCTCTTTTTAAAACATCTAAAGTTTACTGCAGATGCTTTACATGGTCTTCCCATGTCTTACTAAAAACAAGAATTTTATCTAAATAAACAATTAGAAAGTCATCAATAAATGGTTTGAACACATCATTCATAACTCTCATAAATGTAGCAGGAGCATTAGTTAAGCCAAAAGGAATAACCAATTGTTCATATAGTCCTTGCTTTGTCTTGAAAGCACTCTTCCATGCATCTTGTTCTGCAACTCTGACCCGATGATAACCACTTCGCAAGTCTAACTTAGAAAAGTAAATTGCTTCTTTCAATTGATCCAATAAATCATCAATACGAGGAAGAGAATAATGATTCTTGATTGTTATTTTATTTAGTGCTCTATAATCATTGCACATTCTCCATGAACCATCTTTCTTTCTCACCAATACGATTGGCGATAAACATGGTGATGTGCTTGGTCATATAAACCCTTTATCGAGCAACTCCTGTACCTGCTTCTTTATCTCTGCATTATCTAAAGTTGACAACCTGTACATTCCAATGTTAGGTAACGGAGCATCTTGCTGCAAGTAAATATCATGTACTATTTCTTGCTTGGGTGGCAGGTCTTTTGGTTCCTGAAATAGAACATCATACTCTGAAACAAATTTAACTAAATCGGCTTTCTGTTTAGAGTCACAACCTTCAAATGCATTGGATTTTTCAGAATCCTTTGCCTTTACAACCATTAGTAAAAATTGCTTACTTGAATTCACAATTCTTTTCATCTACCTTGCATTTATGAGAGAATAATTACCTTTGACTTTACGAACTCTTACAATGTATTCTATTCCATTTTTAGTGAGTTGATATTTATTCTCAGCTCTATAGAAATTATCTTTCTTATCATACAAGTATGTACTTCCCAAAACAATACCACATATATCGAATGGAACTATATCTAACTCAACCTCATCTACAAATATTGATCCAATAGCAAATCTAAGTTTACATTGTCTCGTTACTTGTAGCTTTCTTTTATCACACACCCAACCTAATGGATATGGTTTCTCATGAGGTTTTGTTTTTAATTCCAACTTCTTTACAATTGTTTCATAAATATAATTTACTTGTGATGCACTATCAAATAAAGTATGAATCTTATTGTGCTTGGAAATTGCTCTAATACGAAAAGGCTCATTTCTTTCCCTCTCATTATTTTCATTATCAACAGATTGTGCAGAATTACTTGTGGATGCTTTAAAATATTTACCTTTAATACCTGTGGTTGTAGCTATTGTTTCATCACCTGAATTTGATCCCAATTCCTACTAAATAGCAGCAGCATTCTTTCTCTCCTTACCATCAAACTTCTTAGGTTTCCATTCTAGATGCAAAGACTAGAAATGTGCCTCATCGTGTCCTTATTTCTTGCAATGAGTGCATGAAGGTTTATCCTTCTTTACAGTGTTTGCTTTCCTCTCCTTCCATTTCAGTTTCTTATTTTCCTTGCTCTTGCTTACAAAATATTTAGATGATCACCCAACCTCTGGGTTTACATTCTTACCTCTAGCTTCTAGATGTGTGGCTTGAACTGATACATCATCTAAGCTAGTGGGATTAAACATGAGAATATTATGCTTTAAATAGTGATGAAGACCACCTATATACTTCAATAAAGTCTCAGGTGAGTCTAATGATATACCTAGAGTTAAAGCTCTGATTCTGAATTCTTGAGTATAACATTGTACACTTTGACCCTCCAATTGATGAAGAGTTTGCCAACACATAATTCCTTGCTGCATGTAAGCTAAAGGATAGAATTGCTTTTTGATAGCAGAAACAAATTCATTCTAGGTAGAAATTATTTTAGCATGTTTTTGCGGATCAACTTGGGTCTTGCCTTCCCACCATACTAGTTCAGTTCCTCCAAGTCGAAGGCTAGCCGGCTGAATCTTCTTCCTTTCTAAATCAACATTCTGTACCCTGCAATATACATCAATTTGTCTTATCCAATTATCTAGCTTTTCTGCATTGAGTTCTCCATCATAAATTGGCAAATCAAACTTCACATCTAATTTGATTAAGGAAGTTTTTTTCTTCTCCTTATAAGAGCTAGAAGATGATGAGGATGACAAAGGTGATGATGGAGGACATGGTGGAGGAGGAATTTCCCCTTTCCCTTTGCCTTCTGGAGGGGAAACTAGAAAAGGTTCCATTGCTCCTTTCTCTAGTTTAGGTGTTGAAGTGCTTTCACCTCGACCCTTCTTAAATTCCAGATACATCTCTTCCACCATGGCTCGAAGTGTCTTAAAACATTCTATAAATTGAGATTCTGAGCCTAATGGAACTTCTTCTACCATTCTCCTCTGAGAATAGACTCTTCCAATCTCTAGGTTAGCCTCAACAAGTTCTCCTTCACCTGGACTGAGCTTTAATCTAGTTAGCTTTTAAAATCTAGCACCAGCTTGGCTAACCTTAATAAAATCAAATGCTCTGATACCACTTGATCCGAAAGTGGATACTAAATCAAGAAGGAAAGGTATTATAGACTCATGTGCAGGAATGCCTATGTCATTCAGTGGAATGGATCGAAAAGATTGCAAATAATATAGACAATGAACAATTACAAAACATAATAATCACACATTGACATACTCAAAATAATATACATGTGTACTTGAAGAAGCCAAGTACACATCCTCACCTTCATCTGAGGTGGTTTTCATCTCTGTAGAAGGAGCATCATCAATTCCCTTTCCTTTTTTAGGAGCTTTAGATTTACAGTCCCTTTTGTAGTGCCCTTCCTTTCCACATTTCCAGCACACCACCTTTAGAGGTTTTCCTTGAGATTTAGATCTCCCTCTAGATTTAGATCTCCCATTCGATGACTTATTTTTGTTTCTATTCTAAGACCGTCCTCCTATAGGCAAGGCATCACCATTCTAGCTCTCCATATTTTTCCGTCTCATTTCCTCTGTGAGCAAGAATGAGACTATTTCATCAAACTGCAAGGTAGTTTCATTGCTACCAATTGCAATAACTAGACTATCCCACGAATTTGGTAGAGAACACAACAAACTGATGCACTTATCTTCATATGAAATTTTGATATCAACAAATGATAACTGACTTACCACAGTATTAAACACATTGAGATGCTTTGTCATTGAGTCTCCATCTTTCATCCTCAAGTTATACAACTTTTTCCATAGAAACCGTTTATTCACCAGAGACTTAGATTGGTACAAAGTCCCTAACTTGTCCCACAAGGCCTTTGCTGTAGCTTCCCCTGATACATTCAGAAATATTGAATCTGAGACACATAATCATATTGTGCTCTTTGCCTTCCGGTCAAACTTCTTTCATTCTTCATCAGACCCTCCAGTTCGTTGAGTACCCAGATCTACTGCGACCCACTGATCTTTATCCACGAACAGATCCTCCATCTTGAGTTTCCACAACTCAAAACTCTGACCATTAAATTTCTCAAACTCTATCTTTCCATTGCTCGCCATCATCTTTCACCAATAGAATCGATCCCGCAGATCTCCCACTAAATGGGGTCTACCACAAGACCTCGCAAAACCCCTCAGAAAAAAGGGTGTCCACTTGAAGCCAAAACAGCTCCGATACCAAATGTAGGTTTTAACCCCGTACATAAATTACTTGCATACGAATTCTGAAACACAGAAAGTAAACAATGTGAAAGCATAAAACACAAAACACACATACACAGAGATTTTCCCCTAGATCCAAAACTACCATCTTCATTTTTCATTATGTTCCTTTCAATGTTCTGATACATATTTATACATGCCAAAGCATCCAATACCATGGACTGAAAACCATCACATCGAAAACCATGGACCGAAAACCATCGCATCCAAAACCACGTGCGAAAATCATGTACAAAACCATAGGTAGGTACGCCCAACCTAATATGGGGTCCAAAAACAAATTTCTCGTGGTGTTGCCCCGAACCCCGTAGAGGGGGGCTACTCACCCCCTCAAACCCCTCGGATAGGGGGGGTTTCCACCCCCATGTCACCCCCCTGTTGCGCAGTTGGCGCAACGAAGGGTGGCCTCCACCCCCGCTCTAACCCCCTAGTTCACTACGTGGGCTAGTCATGGAAGAATAAAACAACCCAACAAGAACCTCATTTCAGAAGAGGTCATGAAGCAGTTTAGGCTATCAACTACACCACATATGAAACCCTACAGTATCAGGTGGCTTCACCAAGGATGAGATCTTTGAGTCCGCCAATAGTATCGCCTTCCCTACATCATCATTCTCTTCATAGATGAGGCATTCTGTGATGTTGCACCTCTTTATTTTTGTGATGTGTTATTAGGCCAACCATACTTGTGGAAGTGACATGCTATGTATGAGTCAAGGCCCTGCGTTGTTATTATTTCTTTGGGTAATTCATTATACAGGATACCAGAGCTAGCCCCACATACCGCCACCTATTTGATCACTGCTAAGAAATGCATCAAGATCATCTCCCACACTATGAAGTTTATTTTCTTTTTGGTTCGCTCTCAAAGTAAGGAGAAGATCGTAGCCACATCCATGGCCCCCAGGAAGGGTTCCTCCACGCAGTAGAAGCAGGTGGATACGGTCGTGGAAGAAAACATGGACATCTTCTCCTCACCCATAGAGGTAAGTGTGCACTGTCAGGTCAAGCATTCATTCGATCTGACTCCTGGAGCATCTCCACCCAATGGGCAGATATATCATCACTCCATTCTAAAAATTCCAAGTACAAGCAGTGACAGGGTCAACATCGGGTGCCACACAAGTTTCAGGTGGGCTGAAAACTCTCGTTGCATCTGCCGAAAGAATGCCTTACCAAAGCCTATCGGAAGCTCAGACCATTCTGATATGATTCTTATACCATTACTAAGGCTGTGGGAAACAATGCTTTGGAGAAAAAAATTTCCCCATTCCTTGGCATACATTGAGTGTTCAATGTGGACCACCCTCGACCATGCTTCCCACCACTACTGGACACATCAAGGATTGCAGAACAGGTCACCAGGGACCAAGTTCAGCAGAAGTTTCCCCATCTCATGGAGGCACTCAACACAATGGGGACCATTGCTTCCCAAGGGGGAAGGAATGATATAGGTTGATGTTGGTGGCCACCTACTTATCCCACTTGGACCCCCACAACTATTTCTTTCAGTTTTTTTAGTTTCCTTATTTGTTGCACAATTTACTATTTTTGGCAGTTTTTCGGGTCTTGAAGTTCCGAACTTGTTTTGAGGCCCTAAACGAAGTTATTTTGGGAAAAAGGGGACCATCATGGGTTGTTAAACAATTTTGGTCACACAAAAGTTGTAGTCCTTGGATATATATTTCTAACGAGGTATTGTGCATGTCAAATAGAGATCGTATGCCAAAGTTACGATGCTAGTAAGTTGATGTACCAATTTATTCAAACGGGACCCATAGTTTGGTGCTTCATCTCATAGGGATAGGTTTTTGGATGTTTAGGGTTTTCCATTGTTTCTCAAAAATAAATAGGCCTTTGAGCCACATTGTATCACAATTCAGAGGCATGTAGCTACCACATCTCTTCTTAGAGATAAGCTATTATTGTGCGAGCTAGTTTTATTTTCATTCTGTTCGTAAGCATATTTCAGTATTTTGTTAGAAAATTATATATTACAAAGAAATGGAACACATAAAATATATTGCAGAAATATAAACATAGAAAACACATAAAACAAGAGAGACAAAAATATACGTGGTTGAGCTAATTTGCACTACGTCCACAAGAAACAACAAATCCTTCCTTTTATATTTTCCAGCAAACTGAAGAGATATAACCTAGAGCAGATCCATTGTAATTCCATCTTTTCTCTCACACGATATCCTCTCTCTTTCTCACTCAGAATAGAGATCTACATAGATGCAATACAATTCCCTCATATATAGTGAGGGGTTGCCTTCTAGGGAAAAGAAACCTAAATTAAACATAACTTCTACCGTCAGATCTCCGCCTAATGAATGGCCTAGATTGACTACGAAATTACAACATTTTACAATGAAATTTTACATCTATTTTTAGCTTCGGGGGAACTGCCCCCAATCCCTTACCAGGGGGGGGCTCCTAAAGATTGTTGCTGCCCCCCCTAGACCCCCCTTGTAGTGCATGTAATACGGACGGCATTGCCGCCACATTATGAACTGGGGTCTAATGCGGTGACACCTCTGAATAAAGAAGATAATCAGGCTCCACACCCAATATATTTAATATTAATGAAATGAAGTGTTATTTCTACTGCATATTTTTATTTATGGTTATATCTATAATTTGTTGTCTTCCTGTTTAAATACGGATCAAAGGTTCATGGTATCGGCCACCTCTCATGGATTCTCAATCGAGCATTTAAATTTATAACAATAATTAATAAAACCATATAGCATGGCATAGGACCTGAGGGTATTTGATATTCTAATATCCTTTGAAATTATAGAATTATGTATGAGTTGGAAAATTACAATTGCATAGTTTGATTACTATATAATGATTTGACAATGATATTATATGCCTTGGAACTTTTATTTTTTTGTTGTGTAAAATATTTTCTTTTTACTATATGGGTATGTGACATGTGGTATCAGAGCGCTCAAGTTACAAAACTGAGGCCTTTGGAAATTAAATGAGTAAAAACAGTTGTAATGTATAGAGAGGATGAATAGACACTAGCATGAGGAGAACAGGAATCGCATCACACCATACAATGACAGGGACAAGACTAACATATTTCCAAGAAACCAATCCCGAGGTATGGGTGCAATCAGGGGAGGAACCATGTAACACTAATACTACAATTTTGGCAACTGTGCAAGAATTGAAACATGAAATGGCGTGGTTGTGAGCTGATGATGAAAGGCTGATGCAAGAGCAAGAAAATATCATGAAAATTCTATCGAATAGACAAAATTAGCAACAGTCGATTCCTAGTCCTGAGCACGGGAATATGATTGGTGAACAACAATTTCATACAGAAAATGTAGAAAGTGAAGGCGATGAAGAAAATCAAGAGGAAGAATCTTGTAATGCATCAAAACACCAAACAAAAAAGAGACATAAAGTGGAGCTACAAGGAGATTTTCGGAAAATAAACCCCCCCCCACTTTGATGGCGAGCAAGAAGAGGCATCTGAGGCCTCTCTCATCAATATGAACAAATATTTTCAGTTGTACAAATATCATCATAATTTAGAAGCTCAACCGGTCATCTTTCAGTTGCCGGGGAAGGCCACCTTGTGGTGGGAGGAAGTGAAGATGGTACGTGGTGTAAATGAGCAAAGCATAACCAAGGATAAATTTCAGAGGCATTTTAAAGAGAAATACTTAACTGAAAGGTTCTATGACAAGAAATCCAAGGAGTTTCATGACCTTCGATTAGGTCAACTATCCATGGACGAATTCATAACAAAATCTACGTCCTTACTAAGGTATGTACGATACATACGGGAAGAAAAGGAAAAGGTGCAGCGGTTCATCAACAATTTTCCATTGCTTATGAAGGATTGCCTTGATGTTGACAACCCAAAAAACATGGATGAAGTCATACGAAAGGCTCAGTTATGCTATCAACAAAATATGTTAAAAGGAGATGGAAGTAAGAGATGGATTGACAAAAAAGGAAGTAATTTTTCCTCCGGCAGCAAGGGAAATAAGATTATAATCACTAGACCTCCTAAAGGGCAGGTAGCTACAAATATGAATAGAAATTAGACTAGATTCAAACCCCCCAGTGAATCCAAGACAAACAAACGGTTTAGAAGGACTGAGGTAGAGGAAGTAGCCAGACATCTAGTACAGTGTTGGGGGTGTAGAGGACCGCAATCTGTGAATAATTGTCCACACCGCAAGGGGACCGATCAGACTGCACAGGTTCAAGAAGCATCAATTGTGGGAGTAGTGGGAAGAAGTGCTCCTAAAACCAATGCTACCTTTGAGGATCATTATGTGGAATACCAGCCGACCATGATAGAATTTGAACGTAAAATTTTCGACCAAACCATATCTATTCTAATTTATCCAGGAGCTACTTTGAGTTACATTAGCCCCAAAATAGTAGATGAATGTTGTTTGCAAGCCGTTAATTTTAAGAGTCATTGGTTAGTACAATTAGCCACGGGGGCCAAGAGAAGAGTGTTGGCCAAGGTTGGTATTTGTCCCTTAAATTTAGCAAGACAGTCCATCATGGAATATTTGAACGTGTTTCCACTAGGATCATATGATACCTTGATAGGTATGGAATGGTTGGAAAAACATTGGTCCCTCCTTAAATGTAAAGCCAAGACTATTAATTATTTGGATGAAGAAGGAAACAGGCAGGAAATTCAAGGGATAATATGGCGACTGAGGTTGAGACCGGTAAAAACCTCTCAATTGGAAAAATCTATGTAGGTCTATTTCTTCATCATACTGCATTCATACACACTCACTCCATCTCGTTGATCTAACCTCTTAACCTCTTAATGCTCACAATATTTATACAAATGGACTTTGTAAGCAATTTTAGTTCAAATCCTCAATTCTCTCAACCAAATCCTAAGAATCCTGTAAATCCACAAAATCATCAACTATATCCTATGTCTAGGATTCACAATCCCTATGAGATCTCAACTAGCCTAAATCTCTCATGTTCTCCTACATTTGAGAAAAATTACAATTAAATATATGAATTAAATCTATCCTATGTCTCTCACATAAATCCACTCAAGAAGTATGAAAATAAAATTAATCAAACCTTAGGAAACCAACTTCCTAGGTAACCCAAGAACCCCTAGGTCTATCATATATACATGTATTTTGGAAGCAGGATGCTCCTACATCAGCAACCAAGTCAGGAAGCAAACAATGATGCAAAATAGAAAGCAAAGACGAGAAAAATAGAAAACACTACTCCTAATCCTACGTTAAATGGTCGAGATTAAGTGAAATGAAATTTCCAATGAAGCCATCGTAGGTTTACTAGAATTGCAGTCACAAAGATACGAGCCATTAAAACAGATAAAAAATAGTGTGCAGCAGAAAATGAAAAAACTTGAAAAACTTGCACACTAGAGAGAAGGTCTCGCTTGTGGAAGGAAGAATGTGTCACATCCATCCAACACACATGCTTACCTCTTCCGTGACTATCATTTTTCAACAAACCTCGGAGGCCTCTTGCGGGTGTGTGTTGTTCTGCAACAAGTTTCCCAGTGAGTGCAAGGAAGGAATCAATATTTTTACCTATAACATTACTCACCAAGTAAGAATGTTCTAGCCATTCAACCCACTGGTGGGACTCCTACACCAAATGGCTTGTGGTCTAATTGGGACTTCTTACCAGGGATATCCCCTTGACATGTTGGTGTGTCCAATAGTGTCAACGAACTATTTTGATAGTTCAGGGTAGCAGAAGAGGCTATAAATGCTTATATTTTTTAATCTAATAATTTTGATGTGTTTATAGGTTTGGAAGAGGATGGGCAGTCTTTTGAGGCTGTCATAAAAATTCATGGAAGTATGGAAGAAAAGAAGGACGAATAGTACCTCTCATAAGATAAAAATTCTGAAGCAAAGTATTATGGAGGATGCCTCCTTAATTAGGAAACAATTGACCTGTTGTAGCAGAAAGAACTTATTGATGAATTGATATTTGGAGTTATTACAGAATAAGGACAATTCCTTGTGGAAGAAGGAGATGAAGATATGGAGATAACTGAAAAAATATTGTCTATGGAAGACAATCAAATTGAAGAAAAATTATTGAGCAATAGTGATCATATAAAGGATGAAGCTGGAAATGAAGAGCATTGTGATAAAACACTTGCTAAATGTGAAGAGGAGATTGAATTGCTAGAGAATTTGCTAGGAGAATGTAGCAATAGAAAAGAAATGGTTACATGAGGACCTCAAAGTAGAATAGAGTCTCTAATAGTCATGGAGACAAAAGAATGTTTTAATTTACAAACCAATTGTTTGTTTAAAGGTACAGTGAAAAGAATTAATGAGTATGATGTTGTGATAAAAGATAATGAGCAAAGGTTATTTGGATATGAGATAAAAGTTCAGAAGCAACAAGAGGGTAAGGATGTAAGGGTGATAGTAAGAATCCAACAAATCCAAAGTGAGGGTAACCAACAACAGATTAAAGGTAAACTTGAAGAAGAAACTATGTTAGCTGAAAACATAGTGAAGGATCATCATTCCATCATAATGATAGGCACAATGTAGATAACCATGGAAGTTGTTGAGGCAGTCAAAAAAAGGAACATAGCTCAAGGAAAAAAACATGAAACAAAAAATCACATAGCAGAGAAGAAAGAGCATGATGAAGACTGCGAAGTGTCTACAACAGAAGAAGAGAAAGAAGAAGTATCAAGAAAAAATAGCATAAATGAAGTATACAAGGACATATTACGGAAAGAAGTCTAGCAAGGAAATGAGTTGGACATGTAAATCGAATTGATGATGGAACTGACGAGGAAAATGTCTCAAAGGGAGAGGACAACAACAAGGAAGCAAAGCAACATTAGCAAGAAAAAGACAGCCGCAGACTGTGAGAGCCTAGCTAGTGAGACAATTCAGCATAAAGTGTGGAAACTTGGAGAACACCAACAAACAACAACAACAACAAAACATCATAAAGGAAGAGAGGCAGACAAAGATAGAATGAAAAACAAAGTTTGGGATCGAGGAGGAGTTGAACAAAAAACTTCATGATGAGGAGATCATGGAAACTTTTCTACCTTGGGACTCTGATGCAGCAGCATCTTACTTCCAAAATACATGTATATATGATAGACCCAGGGGTTCCTATGTTACCTACGAAGTTGGTTTCCTAAGGCTTGATTAATTGTATTTTCTTAATTCTTGAGTGGATTTATTTGGGAGACATAGGATAGATTTAATTCATATATTTAATTGTAATTGTTCTCGAATGTAGGAGAACATGAGAGATTTAGGCTAGTTTAGATCTCATATGGATTTTGAATCCTAGACTTGGGATTTAGTTGATGATTTTGTGGATTTAGAGGATTCTTACGATTTGGTTGAGAGGATTGAGGATTTGAACTAAAATTGGTTACAAAATCCATTTGTATAAATATTGTGAGCATTAAGAGGTAAAGGGGTTTGATAAACGAGATGGAGTAAGTGTGTGTGAATGTAGTATGATGAAGAAAGAGAAAAGGCCATTTGATTACATATTAGGCCTGTATAATTTATAAATTACTCGGTGTATTTATAAACTAGAAACTTGGCAGGGTTTGCCAAAAAAAATCTGTGTATTATAATTGTGATATGTGGGTATTGATGAAGTTGTTATTTCTGTGTTTGAATTATGGTGATCAATGAAATTGCGTCTTTGTGTAGAATACAATTGACATGAACGAGAATGTTGAGGGGATCATTGGTTTCAATCAAAACCAAATCCTCTGTCCATTGAAGAATCCATAGAAACTATGAACTGATTGAGTGGAGATTAAAGACTACGTGATCATGGTTGAGGAGGAGCATGGAAAGGAGATTGAGGAAGGTTCTTGTAAGAGGAATTGATATTATCTGATGAAGGAATGGCCTGTGCATAGAATGGATACATTGTATGTGAATTAAATAATCCTTTGGAATTAGAGATTGTTTCTTTTTTGAAATAAGATTATGTGTGTGAAAGAATATCATGATCATCAATCACTAAAAGGATTGATGATCTAGTCACAATAAAACATTGTAGAGGAAAACTCAATCCTCACTAAAGCTAGAAGGAACGAGAGCTATTGGGTGAAATTTCTCTCAGATCTAGATATTTGTCGTTGAGCTTGGTCATGTACGGAGGACCTAGTATGCTGAGGTCATGCACAATTATTTCATCAAAGCTTAACCACGATTCAAAACCCACATGGATCTAGATGCACCTCTTTTTCATTGGATATAATTCTCTAGAAATTATTAGCCCTCTCGATCTGAGATCTTTTAGCGAGGAAATTAGAGATTATTTTCTTTCCCTCTGTCAATAAGTTGAGATCCACTCAATAATGAATCTCATGGGAATGCAAGCTATTGCAGAGGAGGGTTGGCAAAATGGTGAAATGTCTGAGGTTTTAAACCACCAAGATCTAAGAGCTTCATCATGAGGAAATGATGTGTGAGCATTGCAGGCCAAGGTCATGTCATGCTTTGAACGCACTGGTTATTGAATCCATCACACACTTGAAGATCAACACAGAGATTATGCATCAGTGTGCTTCTAGTTCAGCCGCACCTAAGAAGGCCATGCACATTTTAGCAGATGATTTGGATGAAAGGGCCTAGCTGATGCACCGATTGCAATGGAAGTAAGAGTTCGATTCAGCAAAATGTCACCATGAGGTACATGCACACAATCATAGACGACCAAGCCTGGAATCAACTCACCAGTTTCACCATCACAAACATGTCAAAGAGTTCGTCTCACCATAACTGATTGAGTGTCAGTGATGTCTTGCAAAGACTTTCTCAAGCCATGGTGTCTCACATGAGTACATGTGCAATGTAATGTTGAGTCAAGTCAAGTGTAGGTCAAGTGTGAATAGTTGGATGTAACAATCATAGAGTAGGTGATGCATCATGAGGTCAGTTGATCTGTCACAAATGGGAATGTCAAGGGTCACCCCACCTTTTGCTATAAATAGTCCCTCATATCTCATTATATAGGCTTTTGGTCAGCCAAGCTTCTACTAAGACTATGTTGAAGAAGGCTTGGACAGTATTGTAATGCGACTTGGCTTCTCCACTCCACGAAGCTAGTGCATCTCTTTGGAGGAGCAGGCAGATGTGATGTAACATTCCATTCCACAGTTGGCGCTCGCAAGTTTGCATGGTGTATTGTATGATTGCGACTTACACTTCTTTACATAATAAGAGCCAACACATTTTCAGGCATATGTTGTTATTGTTGTTGGACTACTCGAGTTGCCTTAATGATATATTTTGTTTAACTTATATACTTGCTTATGAATTTATTTGTATGCAATTATATGAATCTTGTTGTTAATGTGTTTCATATGTTGTTAATGTTGTCACCTTCCATGTGACCCTTGCTACATCAATAGTCACACTCATCTCAGACTAATAAGTGATTGTTGTTCGTGTTATCCTACCTTGTATGATGTGACTGCCACATCCTAGTGGACTTCTTTGTTGAAAGTTGTACACGTTCTTTTTGTTGTGTGTTCCTAGTGGAGTTGGGACTAATCCCTTTCAACCTGGAACCCACCTTGACCTTATTTTCCCTTCGAAGTGTTGGAACCTCTCAAACACCTTCCTTGACTCACTACAACAGTCACACCCTTGCTACTGACATAGTTATATTACTTGCCTCTATGTGACATCGAGGAATTATCGATGGGACTCCTACACCAAAAGCTTTGAGGTCTAATTGGGACTTCTTATCGCAGAGATCCCCTAGACATGTTGGCAGTCCAACACCATCAACAAAACTATTGGGATAGTTTAAGGTAGCATGAGGAAATGTGGACAAAGGTAGCAGAAGACGCTATAAAGGCTTATATTTTTTAATGTAATAATTTTGATGTGTTTATAGTTTTTGCAGAGGATGGGGAGTGTTTTGAAGTTTTCTAAAACATTGATTAAAGTATCGAAGAAAATAAGGATGAAGAGTACCTCTTAGATGATAAAATTTATGAAGCAAAGTATGATGGAGGATGCCTCTTGAATGAGCAAAACATTGACATGTTGAAGCAGAAAGAACTTATTGATGAATTGATATTTGGAGTTGTTACAAAACAAGGACAATTCCTTGTGGAAGAAGGAGATGAAGCTATGGGGAAAACTGAAACAAAATTGTCTATGGAAAAAATCAAATTAAAGAACAATCAATGAGCAATAGTGACCATATAAAGGATGAATCTGGAAATGAAAAGCATTGTGATAAAATGCTTTCTAAACGTGAAGAGGAGATTTAATTCCTAGAGAAGTTGTTAGGAGGACCTGCCAATAGAAAAGAAATGGTTACAGAAGTACCTGACATTAGAAGAGAGTCTCTAATAGTCACAGAGACAGAAGAATGTTTTAATTTACAAACCAATAGTTTGTTTGTAGGTATAGTGAATAGAATTAATGAGTATATTGTGATAAAAGATATTGAAGAGATGTTGTTTGGAGATGAGATAAAAGTTCAGAAGCAACAAGAGGGTAAGGCTATAAGGGTGGTATTAAGAATCCAACAAATCCAAAGTGAGGGTAACCAACAACAGATTAAAAGTAAACTTGAATAAGAAACTATGTTAGCTGAAAACATAGTGAAGGATCATCATTCCATCATAATGGTAGGCACAATGGAGATAACCACAGAAGATGTTGAGGTAGTCAACAAAAAGAAGATAGCTCAAGGAAAAAAACATGAAGCAAAAATTCACATAGCAGAGAAGAAAGAGAAAAAACATGAAGCAAAAATTCACATAGCGGAGAAGAAAGAGCCTGATGAAGACTACAAAGGATCTACAACAGAAGAAGAGAAAGAAGAAGTATCAAGAAAAAATGGCATAAATTAAGTATACAATGAAAGTTTACAGAAAGAAGTACAAAAAGGAAATGAGTTGGACATATAAATCAAAATGATGATGGAACTGATGAGGAAAGTGTCTCAAAGGGAGAAGACAACAACAAGGAAGCAAAGTAGCATCAACAAGAAAAATACAGCCACAAACTGTTAGAGCATAGCTAGTGGGACAATGTAGCATAAAGTACTGAAACCTAGAGAAAAACAACAACAAACGCTAGCCAAAGATAGAATGAAAAACAAATTTTGGAATGAGGAGGAGTTGAAGAAAAAACTTAATCATGAGGAGATAGTGGAAACTTTTGTACCTTGGGAATTTGATGTAGGAGCACCCTGCTTCCAAAATACATGTATATATGATAGCCCTAGTGGTTCTTATGTTACCTAGGAAGTTGGTTTCCTAAGGCTTGATTAATTGTATTTTCCTAATTCTTGAGTGGATTTATGTGAGAGACATAGGATAGATTTAATTCATATATTTAATTGTAATTGTTCTAGAATGTAGGAGAGCATGAGAGATTTAGGCTAGTTGAGATCTCATAAGAATTGTGAATCTTAGACTTGGGATTTAGTTGATGCTTTTGTGGATTTATAGGATTGTTAGGATTTGGTTGAGAGGATTGAGGATTTGAAGTAAATTGGTTACAAAATCCATTTGTATAAATACTTTGAGAATTAATACGTAAAGAGGTTAGATCAACTAGATGGAGTGAGTACATTGGATATAAATGAGTACATTGGATATAAAGTGAAGGAAGTTTGGATAGAATGGTTACTTGTAAGAAATAATGCATTGCACAGTGTTCTCTTTGTGTTTCCTACATACTCTCACACTTTGCACAATGAAAGCTTAGTGCACATATTTGTTCAACCCAAATCCCCTCACATTGTTCACCACTAATGTAAGAGACCTGACATTTCTAATGCTTTTCATGTGATGGACTCAGCTTAGTTTAGGGGTTTGAGGTATATAATGTTCAAGGTTTTGTGAATATTAATGCAATCATAGTGGCTTTGAAATTCTTTATCTGAAATTCTTTTATGCAATTCTACATATTGATTTTGGTTAAAGGTGATAGTGATATCCTCCATTTTTAAATTGTTAAAAAATTTATTCCTTGATATGGGAACTTCAAATTACATGTGAAAAGCACTTCAAATGTCATATGATGAAATACATTGAGAGGAATTCAAAATAGTTGATAAAATATCCTTACTCTTGTCTTTGCATACACTTTCTTTTCTTATATTTGTCAGTGATGACCGTTAAGAGATTTTGAAGTTTGGAAGATGAAAAACCTATCTAATATATAGCGAAGAAAGTTTTGTGAAAATGGTCAGCCTTAATAAATAATATTAATGGAGATGTGGAGGAGACTTTCATTGTGCTTCCTTTCTACTCACTGCTCCCTCATTTTGTACAATGAAATCTTTCTCTTTGCTTATGTAAGGAAAATAGCACTCTGTAAATTGTAATATTATTGGGTAGAAGAGTAACATTCTAAGTGTTAATACACCTATACAATTACAAATAAAAAATTGAAAATTTACTATACTAAACTTATTGTGTCCCATCAAAATGCACCAAATTAATAAAAAATAAAAAATACAATATTCAAAACTAGATTTAATAATTAAAAAAAATCATAAATAAAAAAAATTATCAAAACTTTAATTAAACTTCTTTAAAAGTCTCAGAAACTCTACAGACTTATCAAGAATAAAATGAGAAATACTTGTTAAAAAATTAAAAAATTGATCTAATAATTTAAAAAAAATCGTCAAAACTTTGATAAAAATTCACAAAAACTCTACAAACTATTCAAGAATAAAAAGACTGATAAGAAGTCTAGTACTATAATCCCTCAGCATGCAAAATCTAATCATAATTGAACTAATCAAGAATAAAAAGACTGATGAGAAATTAGTACTATAATCCCTCAGCATGCAAAATCTAATAATAATTGAAACTCAATCGCTCAAAACCTTTACACAGAATCACTTTATATGTGTAATATTCCTTTTCATCTTCCATAGATTTCGATCTGGTTGTAATTCACACAATGATAATTCAATGAATTAATTATATATATATGATCCCTCAGATTATGTTTATTTTATGCTGACGAATAGAATTATTATGGATTACTGAACGAATTATGATGAGTAATTATTATATTAAATAGATGGTAAATAACTGACAATTATTTAATAAATAACATTTAACAATAAAAAGCTTTTAAAATACATTTCTTTGAAATTAATTAAAACTTACACACCCGTATAAATAAGGCTATTTTAATCATGAATAATACTCATGATTTTACCATGCATAATCCTTTGTTTTCCAACTACTATCTTAACCATGATCCTTGATCCTATCATGTAGGAAAAGCATAGAGTTATGGAAGAGTGCAAGGGTTACTTAAATTACAGAAGTGGGGCGTTCTAAAAGGTTGTTTCAGAGAAGAAAGACGAAGGGACATCGGCCGAGGGGATACCAAAGGGTAACCGAATCATATTATATGTATATATAAACCATTATGGCATAGAGCTGCGAGGACATCCATTCAATCGCCATGGCCATGGCCGACTCACTGATCCCTGGTATTATTGACCACGTTGTGGAAGATGAAATAATTCCGCTCTTGCCGTGGCACACCAGACCGCTTCTGAGGGCCTTGAACAGAGCCTGGAGGAAATCATTAGATGCAACTGGAGTACCATTAGACGAAAATGGAAAACGCATTGCTGGAGTAACCCGTTTGAGGCAGCCGCTCAAATGCCGTCTTGCAATAGAATACTTTGAAAACAATGCTAGGTTACGGTACAGGTAATTACAGCTCTTCATTCTTCGCCATTATTATACGAATGTTAGATTTCAAAGGTTCAGTACTAAGAGGTCTCAACACTTTTCTGTACACATTGGATCGATAGTGTCTTATTGATGTATTTAGTTGAAGTCTTTCTGAGCAACGTTTTCAAATTTATAGGAGACTTAGTCGAATAGTGCCCTACGGCGACCATATCGTGAAACTTTTCGATGGGGAATGGCGAAACGTCGCCCCAGTTACTGGACACGGGCCGTACATATGTACAAGTCCCTTTCACATAAGAGTTTTAGGAGTAGTTGACGGAAGGCTGTATCTTGGTCAAGGGCCAGAAGGCCGAAATCATATCACTAGAATTATTGTGTTAGACATTGGCGCAGGTTTATGGCAATGGCAGGAAGTATGTGATACTTATCCTCCTATTACATATGATATTTCAATGCATATATGCGGTTCAAGACGGGTCGCAGGTGGCCTTTATGTATATCGCAGACATGACATACATGAGGATATAATGGAGATGCCTGCATATGAACATATAACTCATAGGGTACAACGTTTTATCAACATCGACCTCAAGTACTGCTCTCCGAAGCCGATTTTTGTGGAGGTGTGCCAAAAACTGTATTTCTTTGGGTCAGATTCTTACACACGGCGTGTTCCGTTTTTTGACCTGAATACCAGAACCTGGAACGATAGCATGGTTGAAACTCACTCTGGGGACAGTCTGAATGTTGAGAAAAATGTGCTGCTTGTAGCTTATGACAACGGACATTTCCACATACTGAGATATGAGTCGTCAAATGCACGTTGGATAAAAGCTGCAACGATGTTATCGCCGGTTATATTTCCGTTATCTTGGACATGGTGTGTTGAATATGATGAGCATGGTGAGAAGCAGTTGTGGATATATATTTTCTTAAACCTGTGTAAATGGCAAGTGGTAGAGAGGTTACGGGAAGGGAGAATGACGGGGAATGTCTGGGATGACATCGTGCTGCCCGGCGGAGAAGTAGAATGTCAACTTGTCTATTGCACACCGCTCGACCAATCCTCTCAGCTCTTTGCTCCTGGAACTACTTCTTATAATTACATCCACGGATTTCATCGAAGCGACACAACTAATTTTGAAGATATACCCCGCGTTAATGTGCCCGTTTAGTGAGTCTGTTTAGAATGCCATTCATCATATTGATATCGATTGGCCTTTTATGAGTCTGTTGTGAGGAGCTAAACCTTTTCAAAATATTAAATATTAAACTTTTGATTAACCATAAATCATTTTGTGACCATTCTCGTAAGCATGGTTGTAGCCTCGTAAGCATGGTTGTAGTTGGCTTAATAAGTAGAGTGATTATTTTCTTTTAAGTAGAGTGATTATTTTCTTTTAAGGATAAATAAGGATTATTTTTAAGTGTACAAAATAATTTGTTATTTTTTATTGTTTAAATTGTATTTTTGAATGTTATAAAGCTTATATAACTTAAATTCGTAAGTTTAACAAATTTTTGTTTAATTTCCACAAAAAATTATATATGTAGAAAATGATTAAATTGTAAAATACAATTACTTCAAATTTTCAAGTTAGAATTTTTTTTTTCAATAACTTCATATAAGATATATACATCATATTTTAAAACAATATATAATAGCATTTGCACCAAATGTTGCAAAGGAAATGTGGTAAGTCATTAGCACATACTCAAGAAGGGTATAGATGAAAAAATATGTGATATGTTGTGTGATCTAACTATAGCTGAATTTGAGTGAAAATGAAATCTTAATGTTAAATGTAATACAATGAAATAGTCTACTCAAAACAAAGCCATGTGCAACTTAGTTCTCAAGTGCTCTCATTTACAGTTGCATGGACGGTACCTTTGTCAACAAGACTAAGGTCTTCACAATCATAATGGTTCTAGATCAAATTTCTCTTAGAGTATTCTAGAGAGACGTTTCCATTTATACTCATTTCCATTAGTACAATTAAAGGCATGGTTCTTTGGATAAGAATCCATGGCAGCCTAAATCAAAGTTTCAAGGACAAATAAATTGACTTAGAAATAGATGTGCAACTATAAAGTAAAACACTTAGCCCACAAGGGTGAAGGGAACCTGTCCACCAAGAATACCAGCTCATTGTGATAAAATGAAAACTAATCCAAATGCCAATTTGTGACAACAAAGGCGGCCATCAATTTCATAAATATATGCATTCAAACATAGCATAAAAATTTCCATAATCCATGACTTCATTAAATCTTCCCTATCAATCACATACTACTAATCTATAGGCTCTCAACAAAGTGCTATAATGCATTATTAATGGATTGTAGTAAAGAAATTAAAAGAATAAGTCAATTATTGAATTTCCGTCAATTTCTACAAAATTCTTACCTAGGAAACAAGTGAAATGAATTGAATGAGAATGAGTTGTGATTTCAAAAAAAAATAGTGTTGTACTTAAGAAATGAAAATAACTGAGTAGAGATACACATTAGATTCTTACAACAAATTCACTCACTTGAGAAAAAAGATTGAACAAACAACATGGGATAGAAAAGATGAAAACATAACTATCCTAAGATTTATATGTGTGAAGCCCATGGATGGTAGATCCTTGGGTATTTCTAATATAAGTCTTCTTGAGCTTTGGCTACAAATTCATTATTGCATGTACATGGTTTTTACTCGTAGGGTAATGTGACTTGGTGAACTCGAGTTATTCGAAGATTACATTTGCATTAACTAAAACGGGTAGACTTGTTTGTGAACGTGGGAAATAAATTTATTTTCAGTATGTATCTAGTAGAAGGATGCCCTTCAAGAGGAAAAACTTTGAGAAAACTAACCTTTGATCCCAAACCTCAATTATTTAATTCCAATAATATTGAAAGCCAAATAAGAAACACAAAGGCACAAATCATGATAATGGCAATGCCTACATAAAAGAGTAACCTTTGATCCCAAACCTCAATTATTTAATTCCAATAATATTGAAAGCCAAATAAGAAACACAAAGGCACAAATCATGATAATGGCAATGCCTACATAAAAGAGACAACTTTGCTTCCTGTTCAAAAGAAAAAAATGTCTATACAACATTTTAAATAATTGTACAACCTCAAATATATTGCTCCTAGTTTAGATCCTTGGAAATATCAATTTAAATGGAAAAACTAATTAATGTCCCTTAGACTAATGGCTAAATAGACTTGACACTAACTATATTACAATATATTATAACAAAGTAACATTTGTCCTCATCAATGCATCATACTTTTACATAAAATTAAGATAATACTCCTCTTGTTGCTTGCGAACATATAAATTTACTTTATACTTTGAAGCACAGAATAGAAGATAACATAACTAACATTTTTGGAATCATTGAAAGGAGACAACAAGAAATTACACTATTTTTTATCATTTCAATATATGTTTATCTAAAACATAGAAAAGGCATTGAAAATACGTCTTTATCATGCATGACGATGAAGAGAGCTATAATATAAGAAGAGAGTGATCATGTTATGCTCTTAACCTGCAAAAAGATACCCAAATACAGAATATGCGAAGAAAGATACCCAGAACATAGAATAATGAAAGTCAACAACAAATATTTTATTATTCAGAAATCAATGTTCACCGACCTCTTCAAGGGGGCAACCTCCAATAGAGCAGAGCTCGATTCAAAAATAAGACACGATGCTCCTCGCAAGGAGTATCTATCCTTTATATATGACTCATACATGCAATACCATGGATCAATACCATGGGTTTTATTAATACCATCTATCTAATACCATGGTCCATTTGCAAATAACTGTGGTCCCGTCATTAATTGCGGGTTAACCACTTACAATTATTAATATGGGCTTTATTGACTCTTTATTATGACGTGATCCCAATACATAAATAAGGGGGTTAGGGTGGGACCCTAACATGCCCTCCCCATTAAGAATAGCCTTGTCCTCAAGGTTGAAGCCGCGGAAACTGCTGAAGAATAGTGGTCGGTTCCCAAGTTGCATCTTCCGAAGAGGTGTCTTTCCACTTGACGAGGAATTCCCTAATCACGCGGCCACACAGGGGCCATTCTCGTGTGTCCAGGACCTGTTCAGGTTGGAGCGAGATTGACCCTTCCTCATCCAATTCAGGTAGACTGGTTTGAATTCTGCAACTGTTCCCAATCAATTTCTTGAGGCATGAGATATGGAAAACTGGATGGATTTTTGCAGTAGGCGGAAAAGCCAGCTTGTATGCTACTTCTCCAATGCGCTGAAGTACTTGATATGGTTCGTAGAATTTTGGAGATAGTTTCTCACAACCCTTGTCTTTCAGTGATGTTTGCTTATATGGTTGCAGCCTCAAAAATACTTGATCCCCTTCTTGAAATTGGCACTCTGAGCGATGATGGTCTACCTGTTTCTTCATGCAATTTTGAGCTTGATGAAGATTCTCTCTAAGATGGTCGAGCATGGTTTCACGGTTATGTAGGAATTGATCCACTACTTGTACCTTTGAGCATCCCTTGATATAAGAAGTAGGGGAAGGAGGGAGTTGACCATATATCGCTTCATAGGGAGTCATTTTGGTGGTGGCATGATAGTTGGTGTTATACCACCATTCAGCCAAAGGTAACCACTGTACCCAAGGATGTGGGCCTGGGTAATGTGAAAATGGGAGAATGCGGATTTAACCCTAAATAATATAGGGCCCTACAGGCCTTTTAGTTGAGCCAATGGCGGCCTTATAGTCGAGAGTTCGGCAGGCGCAGGCTTCTATTGCTATGCAACAATAATAGAAAATCTGGGATGGCATTTTGCGTCTGTGAGGGTAAAAATCTCTAAGCAAGCACTTATAGTGAATTAAGAAAGACGCTTATTAAGATTGTACATCTACATCACACGGTGAACCTGCAAGGCAAATTCCGTAAGAAAGATCAACTTTAAAATAAATTGAATGAACATAAAAATGCTTTGGAATCTAACACAGAACATTTAGAAGTCTAGGCTAGAGGCGTATTCCAGCGTCGTAAAGCCTCGTAACTATCGCTTTCACTGTAGTTGGGTGATTCCTCCTCTTTGAGACGACAAGTGCTAGTACGAACTTGTGCTCCCACATACCGTCGAGTATATATTGGGAGACCACAATAGGCTATATCATTTATCCTTAGGAAGCCGTGTCTGCCACTTTATCGATCGAAATGCACTGAACACAACATTCGGGAAGATTGACTACCGTACCGTAAAAAGTATTTTGCAGTTTTGCGATTGGTTTGGTAATCCCTTTGCCTAGATTTTAAGAGTAGTCCCTTTTGTTTCTTTTCAGACTCCTTAAAGGAAAAGGTCCATCTGAGCACTTGTCACTTCAGGCTCATTAAAAATCGAAGGTGAATAGAGTCATCTTTAGCTTTTTCTCGACTCTTAAAAATTGAAAAAGCAAGTTGTGTCAAAGTGTGTAAAATTCATTTACTTCGCAATAACAATTTCCCCTTTAATTTGGGTTGATCGAGTAATCTGCAATCATGGAAGAAATTCAATAGAAACCCCGTCGTTCGAGGAGATTAATGAGTCAACCGTCTTTGACTCCGAAAATGAAACCACTCCGGATGAAGCGAACTCGTTTGACCGGGTCAAAGTCCCCTGGTTTGTTTGGAACTTCTGTTCCAACATCCTTAGGGACTCTGGCTACTCCAACGATTTATGGTATCCCTGCCTCTACAGAAGAAGTTCTGCAGCCATAAGAGTATATTAGAACTGATCTTAGTGTAAAAATAAACACTTCTATTCCGGAACCCGCTCCATCTACAGCTGATTCGGAAGGTGTTATCCCCCCAACATCTATCGCTGCAGAGTCTATACCTTCTTCAGCACTAGAAATATATTACGGACCTGACGGTCTTCCTCTTCCACCTAGATTGATTGCTATAGAAGAGATTGTGGAGGATCCTCCATCTAGTACTCCATTGCATTTTGGAGCTGGGATCACCCTATATCCTTCCTCAACAGAAGTTGGTCTCTCTTCGTCGCAAGTTCCTATAGAATTGCAAGTTCCCGTAGAATCGCTAGGAAGTCTTTTGGATAGACTAGTTATGTTTGAACAACCATCGACATCCAAGACTGTGTCATCTGATGCAGCAGCGATAGAACCTCCTGTTGCTACCCCAATGACGCTCGCTGGCGTACGATCTGTCCCAAATAGCTCTCAACTGCTAGATGGAGTCCATCACATCACTATTTCGACAGTATGGTCTGTTCCTGTTTGTTCGTCCGGAATGATATCCAGAATCTCTTATGTTGAGTCTCAACAAATTGATCCTTCGCATCAACATCAATTTGAGAAACCTAGTCCCCAAAGGAAAATCCTTCCTTTGAGCACTGGAATGCCATCGTATGGAGGGCAGTATGCCCTTTCATTGTTCCCTACGGGAGAACAACCATATGAGAGTTCGCAACAGAATTCGGGTTATGCTGGGATTACATCCAGCGGTTGGGTGCCAATGCTACCTCAACAACCAAGAGTTGTATACTCAATGCAACAGAGTTTACCTTTGTCAAACATACCCACTACATTGACTATTGTGACGGTGTGGCAAGTACAAGTGTTTCCTGTTGTATGCCAACCTCAAGTTTCTTAGGTTGTAATACAATAGCCCCTTGTCTCCACGACACCACCACAATTATCGATTAGTGGCTCCTTAACCGGAATGACCCAAGCTCAGACGGGTACGATTACCGCTCATCTTGGTCAAACAGCGAGTATTGGACAACAACAAATCGCTTCACAACCATGGCTAGTACAATACCAACAACCGCAATTCCAACAAGCTTACCGAGGATCTGAGCAACAAATCTTTGCAAGTAATGGGCAATCGTATATTCGAAACAGTCAACATCAATCATATCATAGTGGTTATGACCATCAACCTTACCAAATTTATCAGCATCAAATGCATTATGCTGGTATGCAAAGACCAACTGCTCAGGCAATTCCATCCTATCCTAGGTATGCTTTGCCGAACTTGAATCAACAGTTACCCTTCATGGTGACTTTAGAGTTACTGTATCTAAATTGACTAACAAACGATCCAATTGCTTATGCCCCTTGGTGGTTGGCAATTCCGCATAAACTTCCCTCAGATATTCCTAAATTTAATGGAAATCCGGGTGAAGACCGGTCGAATCATGTGATGACCTTTCATTTGTGGTGTTCATCCAACAGTCTTAATGATGATTTGATTAGGCTTCGCCTCTTTTAGTGAACGTTAACTGGTCTAGCAACAAAATGGTATATCGAATTGCTTAGATCTTCATTTGATAACTTCAGCACCCTAGCCACAACCTTTTTAACCCATTTTCAGTTACCCATAAGGTATGAAACAGGAACAGAGCTTCTTACCAATTTCAAACAAACGGCGGCTACTCACATATCTGATCATATTCATGAGTGGCGACATCATCATAGAATGGTAAAAGCATACGTTCTTGATCAGTTTTTAGCTGAATAGTTTATTAAGTCGTTGTTACCTTCTATTACAGAAGATATGGCAAGGGGGGGGGGGGGTCGTCACTAAAGAGCAAGTCATTTCTCATGCGCAATATCTGGACTTGATCTATATTCAGTCTGGCACGCTCTACGATAAAATCCCTGATGCTCCTAGACCGGAATTCTCAGTTCCTCCTCCTCCTAAATCAAACAAAGACTCTCATGTCAGTGATGGTGTGATAGGTGCGACTAGCACGAAAACTACAAAGGCTACACCAAAGAAAGCTCGTACGGTTTCAAGTCAAAATGAAAATGATGAACTTCTCGCCTCGGAGGTAAATGCCGTGTCGAATAAAAAAGGCAAAGAATCAAAGAAACCAGGAGGCAGGAAGAAAAAGAAAGGGAAAAAGAAGAAATAGGAGGAATCATCTCCTTAAAAACCTTCTACAAACCTTTCTCGGGACAGGAAACCAAGTCATCCATTCTTTATATGCGATGAGGATCATTGGATGAAATATTGTCTGCATAAAGCTGAGCTTAGGAAATTCTTAAAGAGTTCAAAAACCTCAGTGGTATTGACTGATCCATTTTCAAACCCAAGAACCAATCTGGTTGCTAGTGATAATGCTTCCCCATCCCAAGTGCTTATGTTGTCTGTTCAAAGAAGAGAAATGATGCTTTGATATCGACAAGGAACGAAGATTACGGGAATCCATAGTTGTCAAATAACAAGGCTAATGATCAACCTAGTAGTTCGACGACAACTTCGACTGAAGTTGTGCCATCCATCATTCTTGAGCTAATGATAAAGTCGCCAAAGTGAGTAGTACAAAAATCGACATTTAATCCTCATGCCAGAGCAACACACCATTATAATATAGTAGAGGAATTGGCCCAATCGCCGTCCGCTATGTCGACACTTGAGGTACTGTAAAATTGCCCCTCCCAGAAGCAGGCTCTATTATTAGCAATAGGTGGGATTGACCCAGTAAATTCCAATCTTGTGGCCTTTAATCATAAAGGATGTGACCCTTAGTTGCTGACTCGACTCGCTTTCCTTATTCAAGTGAAATCCCTCAACAAAACTGTTCATTGAACAATTATTGATGAGGGGGAATCTACATGTATTATGTCGATGAGTTGCTGGAAAACTTTAGGCTCTCCACCCTTGTCGCAATCATCAACAATGTTAAAAGCATTTGATGGATGAACGTATACCCCATATGGGATACTAAGTAATTTGCAAGTAGAACTAGGGGCCAAAACAATAGAAATAGAGGTTGAAGTTATCGACGAAAACATCGATTACAACATCCTACTGGGAAGGCCCTGGATATATGCTATGGCTGCTATTGTGTCGACATACTTTACAAAAATTGCATTTCCTTTTCAAGGAGGAATTATGATCGTCGACCAACAAACATTTCTACGCAACAGTTCACAAGTTACTGGAAGCATTCCGATGATCCACGGAAGCCCTCATTCACTTCAAAATATCAAATTAGGCATACTCAAAGACCCTACAATGATGGGGACTTTTGCCCTACCACCCCCAAACAATATGGTGGAGGTGACCACAGCAGGAACCTGCAATATGGTGTCTTCTATTCAGAAGATGTCGGAAAAAGATATTAGCATGGATCATCGACAGGTTTTTCCTCCAAGCCCAGTAGAAATATTGTAGCAATCAATGTTTTCGGCATGGGAGGCGAACCCAATTGAACGCTCATCAAGCCTTTGGATAGATAGGTCTAGAAATATGGTACCTCATTAGATCCTTGGTCACATGTACATTCTCTAGACGAAGGAATTGTTTAGTCAATGATGATTGATGGGGCACCATGGGAAGATTACCACCATCGTTCCCATCTTCTGAATTATAAAGAAGATTATTCCAATGATCTTAATCATCCTTAAGTATTCGATTTCCTATCAAATACTATAAATACAGTGGATTCGGAGCGAAACGTGTCCAATATTGAAGAAACTATTGACATAAATATCTCGACTAAACCAGATGTTGTAGAGAATATTCATGTCAGCAAATCTTTTCTTATTCAGGACTGGAAATATATTACACTCTCTTTGGTGAATTCAGAGATGTCTTTGCTTGGTCATATGAAGAAATGCCAGGCATTGACTCAAGTATAGTTGAACACAAAATTAAGATGTATCCAGATGTCAAACCAGTAAGACATCGGCTTCGGCAGGTGCACCCCAAGAAAGCCGTTGCCATTAAGGCAAAAGTTGAAAAACTTCTCCATGCTAGTTTCATTTACCCGGTTCCTCTAACCAATTGGGTATTGAATATTGTTCCTGTGATGAAAAAGCAAGGAAAGATTAGAGTGTGCATCGATTATAGGGATGTAAATCAAGCTTGTCCAAAAAACAACTATCCTACACCCTTCATCGACCAGATAATTCATGAATGCGCCAGATGTGAAATATTTTCATTTATGGATGGATTTTCTGGGTATAATCAAATAAATATCTGCCCACAGGACCAGTCAAAGACTGCATTTATTTGTCCATGTGGCACATTCGCATACCAAAAGTTACCTTTTGGTTTAAAGAATGCAGGGGCAACCTTTTAGAGGGCAAAGAATTATGCCTTCCATGACATCAAGAACATCATTCAATCATATCTCAACGATCTTGTGGCTCACTCGCGAAAGTGGATTGATCATCCGCAACATTTGAGAGTGATATTTCTACATTGCCGACACTACAAGATAAGACTCAACCCGCAAAAATGTGTGTTTTGTGTTGGGTCTGGTCGTTTACTTCATTTTGTAGTTTCAAAGGACGGGATTCGTCTTGACCCCTGTAAGGTTTAGGCAATCGTTGATTTTCCTCCACCTTCAAATTTTCTTCAGATTCAAAAACTCCAGGGGAAAGCAAACTTTCTAAGGAGGTTCATACCAAATTACACCAAACTTGCTAAAGGTTATACTCGTCTATTGAAAAATAAGTACCCTTCATTTGGGATCAGGTCGCGCAAGCTTCCTTTGATTCTTTAAAGGAATCCCTAATAAAAGCATCATTAATGTATGCTCCTGATTATCAAAACGACTTCAACCTGTATCCAACTGCAGCAGCTACGACCATAGCAATGGTTTTAGTTCAAGAAGACAATGGAATTGAACATCCTATCTATCATTTAAGCCGAAACTTAAATGATAGAGGAGGCAAGTACTCATATGTTGAAAAGCTAGCTCTTTTAGTTGTTCAAGCGATACAGGGATTTCGACACTATGTCCTCTTTCAAAAAACTACCATTTTATCAGATTGCAACCCCATGACTTATATCTTGTCGCGACAGTTATTAGGGGGAAAATATTCAAAATGGATAGCAATTTTTCAAGAGTTTGATCTGGAATTCATAAAATCCAAATCAAAGAAAGCCCTGGTTTTCACGGAGTTACTATGCAATCTCCCATCGCTGTCCAATGAAGGGTTCGCCACTACAATTCATTGTTGACAGTGGCAGCCAAAAGAACCTGATTTCAGCAGAGGTCGTGAAGTGGTTGGGCCTACCGACTACACCACACCCACAACCATACAATATCGGGTGGCTTCATGAAGGACGAGATCTCAAAGTTCGCCAGCAGTGCCGCCTTTCTTACAGCATCAAACCATTCACAGACGAGGTATTGTGTGATGTTACACCTCTGGATGTTTGTGATGTACTATTAGGCTGGCCATACTTGTGGAGGAGACATGTTGTGTATGAGTCAAGGCCTCGCACTGTCATTATTTCTTTGGATAATTCATTATACAGGATACCGGAGGTAGCCCCACCTACCGCCACATCTTTGATCGCTCCTAAGAAAGGCAGCAAGCTCATATCACAGACCAGGAAATTCATCTGTATGGTTCACTCTCAAAGTAAGGGGAAGATCGTTGCTACATCCATGACCACCGCAAAGGGTTCATCCACACAGCAGCAGCAGCAAAGGGATACGGTCATGACAGAACACAGGAACAACTTCTCCTCACCCATAAGGGTACCACACAGGCTTCAGGTGGCCAACAAAGTCTGGTTGCATCGACAGAAAGAACGCCTTACCAGAACCCATCAGAAGCTCAGACCACTCCAACATGGTCCTTACAGCAGTACCAAGCTTGTGGGGAACAATTCTTTGGAGCATAGCATTCCTCCATTCCTTCACCTGCACCAAGTGTTCAATATGGACTGTCATCGACCATGCTTCCCACCATTACTGGACACATCAGACAGTGCAGAACAAGTTCAACAGATGGAGGAACTCAACGCAAGGGACCATTGCTTCCTAAGGGGGGAGGAATGATCCAGGTGGATATTGGTGGCCACCTGCCAAGTCCATCTGGACCCCCATCATTGTCTCTTTCAGCATTTTTCAGTTTCCTTAATTGTAGCACAACTTACTATTTTTAGCAGTTTTTCGGGTCCTGAACTTCCAGAGCCGTTTTGAGGCCCTAAACGACGTTTTTTGGGGAATCCTGGGGCAACATGGGTCATGGAATGGACCAATGTTGCCCGTTCCAACAATGATAGTGCTCGAATAGATCTTTCTAATGAGCTATTGTACGCGTCAAACGGAGATCATATGCTAAAGTTATGACCCCGGGAAGTTGATGTACCAACTTACCCCAAACGGGGCCCACAGTTTGGCGTTTCATCTCCTAGGTTTAGGTTTTGGAATGTTAAGGGTCTTTCATTGTTTCTCAACAATAAATAGGTGTTCGAGCCTCATTGTAACACAGTTCAGAGGCATGTAGCCACACATCTCTTCTCAGAGATAAGCTGCCATCGCCCTAGCTGGTTTATTTCCATTTCTGGTTGTAAGAATATTTCAGTATTTTCCATTAACGAAATGAAGTATTATTTCCACTGCATCTTTGTGTATATGGTTATCTCTGCAATTTGTTGCATTCCTGTTTAAGTCTGGATCATTTTCCAAGTTAAAAATATAGAAAAAAAATTATATTGTGTTAAGGAGATTGCAGTCTAGGGGAATTGTATACATAATTGTCATTTAAAATATCTCACCCATTAGAATTTGGAATTAAACCCACACAAGCCTCCACATTCATGACAAAAATGACAAGGGGATTTAACAAGAGGGAACCCACCAACACAGTGATAATTCATCAGCACCCTCTTATAGTAGAGATCTTCATAAGAGACAATTGGATGGGTTTCTTTGAAAAAACGAGGGGATGTGATGATGAGATGTCCAAATACTTTTGTCTCTCACTCATACCACTAACTAGGACCCATGCCACTGTTGTGGTGAAAGGCCTCTCAGTAGAACTCACCCCTGAAGTCATTGGCAGAATCACCACACTTCCTTTAGGGTTTCCTTGGAGAAAGGAAGATAAGGGTAACAACCAAATTGCAAAGAAGAAATTCTTTTTGGAAAAATAGGAGGCAATGGAAGACAAAAATAGGATCAAAAGAGAAAGCCTTCCATATCCTTGGAATGAAATTATCTACCACCTCATTAAGTATATATCATGTGAAGGTAGATACAGTGTGGTATATGGGTGTCATTTCAAGCTTCTACAAGAGTTGAGGTTTGTAGTTGACACACCTCCTCAAAATAGAATAATCATACCCTACTTTCTTCTTTAATCAGTGATAGATATGAGCATCAAGGTGTAGGAAGGAAAACATCAATAGCTAGCCCATCATGGGTTAAAGACGCCCTCCAAAACCTTAGACTCCCTATTACATGGACAACTTTTAGAGACATGCAGATAGAGGGAGACATAGAATCTCTTGAATATGACAAAATCCCCACTACTACTGAAAGGGATGAAGAAGAAACAAAGAGGGATGAAGAATAAATAGATAGGGATGAAGAGGAAATAGAGGAGGAAGAAGAGGAAGAAAAGGAGGAGGAAAATGATGAAGAGACAAAAGAAGATGCAAAAGAAGACACTGATGAATAGAGTGAGGAACTGGAGGGAAAATAAGAAGAGAAATACAAGGATGAGAAGGAAAATGGAAAAGGGGAAACAAAAGACAAGGAAGAACAAAGGTGTACAATTCAAGTTAAAGAAGGGGAGGACTCACCAAGGGTATCTCCAGAACCCACTGAGAAAGAGGCAGCAGCTGCCCTCACTACCATAAGTACCCCTATCAAGCAAAAAGGGAAGAGATAGATACAAACCCCATTGTACTTTAGGATAAGAAAAAGTGCAAGGATCAGGCAAGGAAAACCTCAAACACCCACCAAAGTTCCTATTGTCATTGAAGACTCACCAAAACAATAAGAAAAGATAGCTCCTCTAAGGAAAAATCAAGGAGAAAGATCATCAGGACAATCCTCTCCCAAATCTCCCATCACTTATGTTAAGAGGCATGTCACCAGATCTACCTCATCCAAAGTAAAAGGTCTCCTACAATATACATAGAAGGACCTATAGGAAGCAGAGGACATCCTACAAGAAACTCTGCGAAACCTACAGGAAACTCAGAAAATGAACAAAGAAGGGATCATGTAGCAAGAAATAGAGAAGGATGATCCTAAATTGAGGGAACCTGGTCCTCAACCAAACCTTGACTCTTACTATAGGTTGATTGAAGGGGTTAGGGTGATTCCACATAAATTTTTCATCCCCTTATTCTTTGAGCTTGAGAAAGAAAGGGCAAGAACACATAGGTGGATGCAAATTTCCAAATCTAAAGGAGTGGAGGATATAGGCCACATGGAGGAGAAAGTAAAGGAGATGGGTAGAGAAATGAGCAACCTAAGGGATAGAGAGGCAATGATGAAAGCTCAATTGGAAGCAAAGAATGCATGGCTAAGGGGACAGTTACAAGAGAGAGAAAGTAAATTGGAATCCATGGCTAGTCTATCCTTAGAGGCAATCCAGTGCAGGATGCTAGTAAAGTCCTATGCATTTTATCTTAAGGAACAATGTCTACAATTCCAAATCAAGACATTAGCAAAGAGAGGCACTATGCCCTTCTAGGATTATAGACAATTCATTAATCTCTGTGATCAAAGCACCTTGGAGGATAGAGCTAAAATGTCTGAGTTTTACCTACACAACTTGGCCTTAACAGATCTGAATGTGTGGGACCCTAATTCAAAACTAGGGTACTTTTAATTTATGGCCTTGGCATCATGGATGAATCATGAGGATGAAAGAACTATAGAGATGAAGAAATTAATCGAAAGAGAAGAAACATAACCCCTCATGATAAGAGGTGAGCAATCAAATCCAATAGTTGTCATCAACACCCATATCTTGATTGCAAATGAACCTAAATTTTCCCCTAGATACCTTGCTTCCCAAGACCAAGCAATCACACACTTTGAGGACATGTTCAGGTTGTTAGGGGATAACAACATGCAAGCTTTCCAAAGGAGATGGAACACTTTGCCATACAACTTTAAAATCAGAGAGTACCATTCTCCTCAGAGAATGAGATAGGCACTAAACAGAACACCCATGTACAAGAAAACTCTCCAAAAACTCGAAGTCAATTGGATTGGCTTGAGACATAGTCCACCACTGCTCTTAGGAATGTTGGAAAGAAGGAAGGAAGAGGAAGAAATAAAGCAATGGGAGGAGATAGAGAGTAAGGCAGGATTCTATGCATAGGAATAGGAAACTACAATAGAAGCATGGGATGTCAGGGAGGCCACTATTGCAATGAAAGACATGGATATAGATTGAGTTACTCAGGCATGAGAAACACTTTTAGTAGGGGGTGATGATGAGCCTCATCTTTGAGTAACTATATGGACCTTAATACACCTCCTAGCTTATTTAAATGAACGCTTCTCATAATTATTTACATATTTTGATTATATTTTTCTTAATGAGATGAGTAAAAGTGAGATGTTATGCCTAGTGGACTAATGTGCATTGATTGCAATTTTTTGAGAGAAAATCGTGGAAATTTTGGCTAATCAAGGGTAGAAACTCGAATGAGACAAGGATGAGAGATTGTAGGAGATGACTCCTCCTCATTTACTCCTCACTCATTCAAATATTCCTCCATCAAATCACACTAGCTTGGAGTTACAAGGAGCTGAGTCATGACGATGAAAAGGTAGTCGAGCCAGTGACAGTTAAAGAGCCATTTCATCTTGAGTTTGGGAGCCGAGCCTCCCTAGACTTAAGGAAGTCATTAGAGATTTTAGTTGTATAAATAATGAGGATTCAAATTTTTGATGTAAAGGCACTAAGCATTTTTTGAGTTCAAGATTGGTGGAAGACATTGTTATGTAATTTTTCTAATTTGATAATGAGAATGAGCATTTCCTTGATCCATCACTGAGTTGAGTCAGAGGGCTGAAGCTCTTGGGTTAGGGCCCAACCGTAAATCAAATTCTCCTCTTCTTGTATTTGTATGCTTAGTTTATTTCATAGATTAATGGTTGAATTGTCTTTAGCATTATTTCATTACAAGTAGTTGTGGATTTGGTTAGTTTTCTTTCATTTGTGCATTGCTTCAACAGTAGCTTAGGAAGATAAAGGAATATCAAAAAGTTGTTAGTAGGTGGATTTGGCCTCTCTCCTCCCTTCAAGGACCATGGTTTGAGGAAAGAACTCCTATGCAACCCCAAAAAGACATAATTATGATTTCTCATGGAATTTAGGTTTTTCTGTTACTTAGGCCATCATTTTACTAGTTTTAAAGAATAGGATTTAAGTGTCATTTTTGGTGTCTTAAGCCTTGCATTAAATATCATAAAGGTTTCACATTATTTTTCAAGTCTTCCCATGCATGAAATATGCAACTAGATAATAGAATTTTGTTTTTCATTAGTTAATTGAAATCCTTGTTATTTACATGATTTATGGATAAATGTCAAAGATTGATGCAATGCAGGAGTTTTAGTAGTACAGAGAGATTTCATGACCAACAACCCCATTCTAACCTCATCCATCCATGATCATCACTTTTTCCACTAAATCCTTCACCAAATTCATCATTCCATAAGAATACTCCTCCAAGTTTGTTGAGCAAATCCAATCATCTCACAAACTCTATTTTGAGCTCTGAAGGAGTCTTAGCCACTCCTTTGCTTCATTTTTCTCACCATTCACCTTCCCTAAGCCTTACACCACCTTCAAAATTCCTCCTCTTGCTCTTAGTTGTATCTTGTAGGAATACAAGGGATCCTGTAGGAGCATTAGGACATCTTGTAGGAGGCATTAGGACATCTTGTAGGTTGACCTATAGTGGCATGTTTTGAGGCCAAATTGTGGAAAAAGCACCCAAGAAGATAGGAGAAGGCCCCTACTTTCCTCCCAAGCCATCCGACCATCCACCATGTTACACTGAAATTTGTCACCATGACTATATGCAGATAATATGGCTCCATCAATAGTCATATTATCCTCCTTGTCAAGCCTTATACCTCTAATCTTCATGTCAAACTTCAAAAAAGAGATAAAGTCATTAAAAATCATGTTTATCTCTGGGTACGCAGGTTCTCTCTACCTTGCCTGCATGTACGCATTCCAAGCTCATTGTACCTGCGTACTTGTACACTATGTAAGTCAAGGGATGGATGTGTACTCCTGTAAAGGTCAAAAGGCGCAAGTTTCATCTTAAAAAAGTTACTTGTGGTCACTTCTAGAGCTTTCTAGAAGAGTGTTTGACGTGTATTGAGCACCTCCAGATGGTTCATGCATCCCTATGATAGAGGAACTTATCCCATCAAGAGAGGAGCTACCCCATCCAAAAGAGGGAGTATCCCATTGATGTTGGAACTGAATAACTTCCTCTAGAACACTATAAATACACGCATTGGGCTAGAGGAGGGGAGGTTGAAAGCTGAACATTCCAAAGGGTAGATGCTGCTGGAATTAGGACTTCCATTGTTAACTTGTGAGGAGAGATTACCATCCTTTCTTGTTGCCATATTGGAGGTGGGTGAGCTTGTCAAAGTAGAGAAAAACTCTTGCTGGACCCTGGGAGGAACTTGCACAACACCAAGGCTCAGGTTGTAATGGTTTCTTTTTTGTTTCCTTAATAAAAATAAGTCCATTCTTCTCAATGATT
>APFE030603833.1:22828-33403 GCA_000404065.3 Pinus taeda
TGTTGACAAAGGTTGAGACAGGAGCGAGACGCGGGAGTGAGACATAGAGTGGAGTGAATAACAAAGGATTGGGAGGGGTTGAGAATGGATGAAATACAATGAAGCTAGAATGAATTAGAGATGGTGGATGAAAAAGAAGATCCAAAGAGAATTTTGAGCCAAGCTGGAAAGAGACTCACTAGGGATACATAGGGCACATGAGACTAATTCCAATTGTGGTAGTCATAGAACATAGGTGAGTCTAAAATATGAAAATGAATCAATTTAAGTAGTTGAGACACATGAAAACTAGTAAAATAAAAATATTTATGATGAAAAGGGTTACCCTGGGGGAGGAGAAATGTATGACCAAGCCGAATCGATAGAAAATCAGGAAAGCTAATGGGAATTTACTGGAAAGGAACCAAATAGAATGAGCAAAGCCTTAACCAGAATTCTATGCCTTGAAAGGCTCAATTTTTCTCAACTTGAAGGGATTCATATCAATCAACGTTATGAGACTTCCATAAATGTATGTGATGTGATGAGACAATCCATGAATATGTGCAGTGCCAAGTAACTTGGATTTCCTAGTAAATTTTTATGAAGGTTATCATTAAATGGTGATGGAAAAAGAGTCACCCTACTCTAGGTTTCCTAACTGTGGGTAGTGAGATCGTTCTTTAATTCATCCTTAAAATGATAGTGAAGAAAATAACGGATGGTTTGGGTCGATTCTCGGTATATGGGAGAGGAACTTATTGATAGGAAATAATTGGAAATATGATATCTTAATTTGTTTCCTTCTCATCGAACATGAGATAGAATGGGGGGAAATATTTTTGATAGGAGACTGGTTGTTTTTACAATGTGTGCTTCCAATATCCAACTAATAAAAACTTTTGAAGGGGTTGTTCCAAGCTGACTTTTTCGGAATATGTTGATAATTTCTTTTGAATCACCCTCAATTATAAGCTTATGATAATATATGTGAATGTCTATGAGACTGCCCTTTCAAGTTACAACATTTTTGTCACATTATTGGCATGGTTACCTACAACTCCAATATAAATATGAATGATCATACCATTAGCGTTAGGAAAAATTTCACCATAACTTTATGGAATTAATTCCCTTTTGAAGCTCCATTCCAATTGAGCTTAAAAGGAAATTCACAAGGTGAGGAAACAAATGAAATGTTGAAGGGAGAAGGACAAGTGATAGGAGTAGCTTCATTAAGGATGTTGGAATAAAGAAACAAAGCAACAAGAATAGGGTTTTCATATTGATTACACACCAAATCATGAGATGACCAATTACATGAGAGGATGGTTTCTTTCAGTTTTCCGTGAATAGCTAGCCATAGATGGTTGGGTGAGGTTTGAAAATTTTTGAAAAGTGATATTTTTTTTCCTTCTAGGTTTGCTAGAGGAGAAATATAGAGATTATTCCAAGCTCTATTGGCTATGGGGTTTTTAAAGAGATAGTTTCACAAAGATTGAATGTTGGCAACAACAATATTTTTAATGTGACCAATTTGTGAGAAAAACATATTTAGATTGTCCCATAAGATAGATGAGTAGTTTCAATCAACAGGAATGTGTGAACATTTCCCAATTTAGAGGAAAAAATAAAATAGATTTAGGGTCCACAAAATGAATGAGTCTAAAGTTGATCTCAAGTTAGTGATTTATTCCAGAGTAACAAGTATAGGAAGAGGTTAATATTAGGCTAATTGTTTAGTTTCCATAATTTTTTCCACTTGTAAAGAGTTTCATCATGATTATTATTTTGAAAGTAACTATAAGATTCTTAGAGATTGAAAGTAGCTATTGGTTGGTGGGATCACTGGAGGATATCTTCGTCTTCTTGGATAGGAATTTCCTTGTCTCCCAGAGATTGGTTGAGGATGGATTTTTTATTTTTTATAGGGGACTTTGACTAGTGCATGGGGTTCTTTCAAATGTGCCATTTGGAGAAATGAGGAGAAGATTAATCCTCATACTATGCAATAGTGATGAGTCCTTGGGAGATGAGATAATTTTTGAGTGAACCAAGATGTTCATGTTGGGAAAGTTCTAGCCATTGATGTGATGAATCCTCCCAAGATAGTCCACTTATACTATTCCCAACTTCCTAAAAATTGTACACCTAGATGAGGTTTTTTTCTCCCAAGTAGAATTCTACATATGGGATACTTTTATGTTTCCTCATATTTATATTATTTATGACTCTTGAATATTCAGGGAATAATTTTATCTACACAATTTTCTCTGTAGAGCTTCTGAAGCCCTTACCCACATCTACCATGTTTTTGCATTGAGATCTTGGCTGAATTTTTTTGGGTACCTAAGTCCCAACCATCCTTTTATTTTTGGTAGATAAAGCTTGATCAATGTAGCAATAGCCCATTTTCACTCTCTTTTGGCACCTCCCTATAGGAAGTTTCTCTAGACATTTCTTATTTTGTTTAGAATTACCTTTGGGGAAACCATGGTTGAGAGAATATATATGGAAAGAAATTGAAGGGAAGAATTGATAAGGATAAAAAGACCTTCTAAACTAAACATTTAGAAGGTCCAACATGAAATTTTTACCTTAAAATATTGAGAAAGATGTTCCCATATTTAGTTCCATAGGGAGTTGCTAGTTAGCAAGGAACATAGATATTTGGAAATAAGGGAACTCCTTTGAAAGAAAAATAGATGAGAAATATGAATCTGGATAGCTCAAAAGGGGTGTTGAAAAGATGATTTGAGGTTTGGCCTAATGCCACAGAGAAGTAATTTAAGACGAGCTTGACTCAGAAGTAGAATATCATCCACAAAATTTTGATGGGTAGAGGAATGATTGATTGATCCCAAAGGGAGACCAGTGATCAAGATGAAGGGCTAAATACATGGATGACCTAACGCTTCACCCATGAAGAGAAATATATAAGGTGAGATGGGATCCTATTGCTGAATTCCTCTAAAGGGAATGGAGTTGGGGGCAGGATAGCCATTAATCAAAACACATGTTTTTTTTGGTAATTAGAATGACGACCCAATGTATCGATATTTTTTTGAATCCAAAGGTTATGACCATTTGGAAGATAAAATTTTGGCTTATTTTATCAAATTATTTTGAGGTGTCAAGCTTTATGATCATTCTAGGACATTTGTTGATTTTAAGTGAGGGAATCTAGGGATATGAGAAAGGGAAAATGGGCTTGAATCTATTGGCCATAACTTTGGAAATTATTTTATAGATAATGTTAAGATAATGATCATTTACGAATATTAGAGAATAAATATTATTATCCATTTATTATGCATTTGTTATTGATGTTACGTATAGAAGATATTTTTTTAGGTGGAGAATTATTTGATCAAAAGTGAATAGATTAAAGAAAATATTCGGGAACTCGTAGGAAATCATTGAATAGCTCACGAGCATGTATAAATATGGTTTCTTGTCAATATAAATGTTTATCTTGTCTTATTAATATCTTTATTTTTCTTAATTACCAGAGAGTTTGAGAAACTTGCGATTTTGAAACCTATGGAGTTTTCAATTTCTGTGAGTGGGCCCCGCATACTTACATTGAAATTTTCATTCGAGGTTGGCATTAAAATTTGTGTTGCATATTTAAATGTAGTAGAGTCATGGAGCCATAGATCTATGAAAAGAGTAGCATAAGCCACCATGATGAGAGTGTTGAGCTTGAGCTACAAGCTCAAATCCTATCTAGAGTAAACACTGCATCAATGTAGAGTAAACCTGTCCAGTCACAGTGATGGAATAACATTATATTACTCACATTGCTATGTAAAATTAGAAATAAATCCTCCATATATAGAAATGGAGGAAGTGCAATTTTAGATAAGGATAAATATGGCAATTGGATAGACTTATGTCCCTATGTGATCTTACAACTCACCATACTTAGCTCATAGGGAAATGAAGTGTTGGAAAAACCAACTCTAACACCCCCGTTAAGTGAAACATGGGGAGTAAATAAAGAAAAGATAAAACAAATAATGGTTCCTGACAACAAGACCAGATTAGGTACCCATTTACAAACTCACATTAAGTAGAGAAAGAGAGAAAAAGTTGTAGGAAACCCTCGCTCCCCACCCCATCCCCCACCCCAAAAGAGAGAAAAATTCCAATGCTCAAATTATCATGGATTTGAAATTGTAGATCCCATAGTGATCCACTAATTGGAAAGAACATAGGCCTGTCCCAATCAATAAGTAGAAAATTCTAAAGTACAAAAATTTTGAAGATGAGAGTTCTAAAACCTCAATGAGGTTGGCGGAACTCTGAAGTAGGATTGTTGTAGAGGCACAATGATGGAAAATACTCTCAAATTCTTGAAAAAATGCTTCAAATAAAATAGGAATCGATAAATACCAAGACAAAGGCTTCAAACAAAAGAAAGACAATCAACCGAAAAACAAACAATAAGGCATGTAAAATAACACTTTTGATGTTTTCTGAACATTGTCACCATCAAATTGACAAAACACAAAAAATGATGGCTATCAACAAGGAAATAAAGATAATATTTGTCACCATCTAGTTACCCACCCCTAAAACACAACTGCGGAAGGAGTGAGAATCAATCGTCTTCATTGTCAATGAATTTACCCCTCTAAAACACAACTGAGGGAACAATGGGAATCAATAACGAATAAATTATTAAACACAGTTATATCAATTCCTTAAGGATTGTCTCAATTGATTCCATGACCATCCATCGACCCATCCAAAAACAATCTTGATGGTTGGCATTAGCCCAGGATTCATTCTCTCATGTCACTCTTGTAATGATTTGAATGTAGGACTAGTAATTAACCAAGAATGTTGATGCTTGGGTAATATATTTTGATGAGGATGTGCGGATGGTTCAGTTTTTACAGACTCAAGGTTGAGCACAACAACATTGTCCTTTGGAATGACATTGGAGACATGTTAGCCTTCTATTTATTGGAATTAAGAGAAGTGCTTCCTTCAAGCACCTCACAATTGGATGTAGGTGATGAGATAGTAGCAGGATCATATCCAAGACCCACTCTTGAAGTCTGCATTAGAGGGTTAATAGGAACAAGAATTCTTGTCCATTCTTCCCAAGACCTCCTCTAATAAATTCCATTTTACTCAGCAATCATGACTCAGTACCAGTTGTATGCTTTTCAAAATTGGGTGCAACAATAGCATGTGATGATTCATGATTACCTCCATTAGCCATTTCACAATCAACATCATGAAGTGTGGAAGAAGGATAGCTTGGTACCTTAACATCAAATATGTCCACCTCAAATTTTTGAACATGGATAACTTCCAATTCAAGTTTTTGCCTAGATGCTTATAGCTTTTGAATGACCTCATCCTTCTCAATTAGTTGCTGAGACAAGGCATCATAATCTTGCTTCAAAAACATATATTGCTTTCACATTGTTTCTTTTAAATAGTTAATTTCCATAACATGTTGATTATTTTGATCTTTGAGCTGATTCCTCAAATTTTATGTTCTTGATTCAAAAAAAATGTCAACTTCCTCTTCCAAGTCATCAAGGAGGTCAATCTTATCTTGAAATTCATCTACAAGCATCTGGAAAGATATTCCCATGGTTGATTCCAAATGTTCAACCTTGTTGATTTTCTCAACTACTAATGTTTGCAACCTATTTTTAAGAGTTGCATTCTCTGCTTGCAATAAAGCTACACCCTGTTGCAATTGGAAAACCTCTTTATGAAGTTGATCTATTGCATTCTTCTCACGAAGGTCTTGTAATCTTTTACCCAAATTGAAAAGAACAAATTGGGAAACTAAAAAGAAAATTGATGATGACAACAACAATAACTTTACACTTCAAAGCATAATACAATTTAGATCAATCCGTTAGAGTATCATAAATAAAATTGGCCTTCCAATTGAATTTTTGTGACCAAATCCTTTCTATCTTCAAATATTCATCTTTATAGCCTCAAATTCTTGCTACAGAAACTTCTTCTGCTCCACTGGTCTCAGGGCCATCATATCATACAGACAATTTGTGCTTCTAGTGCCAGGGCCAATTTATCAGACAATTTATGTTTCTATTTCTTGTGATTATATGTACTGTCATCATTTTTCTCTGTAGCTTCCTATGTGGTCTTACTAGTGCACCTGTTAGAAAATCTCGATTTCCCAAAAGAGATTATTTCCATTATTTTTTTCTTATCAAACCTCCAAAATAAAGGGAACGAAAATAATTCCAAGTCCCCAAGGTAAGCATCATGTTCATCAGTAGAGCTATATTAGTAGAGATATATTATAGGAGTACTAGGTGATTTTCAGGCCACTTCTACCTCAATACTAGAAAACAAAAACCCTCTATGTGTTCATAGACATGTCCAGTATTCATGATGTGCATAAAGAAAAACTCAACATGATTCAAATCTCTGACCTGCAAGCCATGAATACCTTACCTACGACATTCAAAATATCAATTTCCTTCATATTAGTTAATTAAAAACCTTCAAACTCACCAAAGGTGAAGGTGCGTTTTGGCTCAAAAACATTCACATTTGATGGTGCACATGACTTTCACCCATAATTGTCATGCCCCTATCCTATTGGTAGTCTTTCAACCACTCATAAGAAGGTGCAACACCACCACCCGATTTCTTTTCACCAATAGTTTCAAGTGTGGACTACACCTAACATCCAATACTTTGAATATTTTCATTTCACTAAGAATTCATCAGTTATAATACACAATGGAAACATTCATTTTAACTTCATTCACGCGTACAAGTATACAAGTACACTTAGTCTTTTAAAGGGAGGGGAACTCCTTGATATGAGCTTGCCCACAATATATATAACAATATATTTTTACAAGTTCATATACAATCATCCTCTTCAAGGGAACCCCAAAATATGTTTGGCCAAAATAGCCAAACTGTTATTTCAGAAATTCACCTTGAACTACCTTTCAACCCACCTACACTATCGTGCAGCCCTACCTGGGGCAGTCCACCCTATCGTGTGGCCTTTCCAACCATTCAACACTTTGCAACTTGGTGTTTCCCTGCGTGAGTCACTGTGAAACTCCACCATTTATTGTTCGTGTCACCCAATCTAAGGTCCATGTCCAACTCCCAACCAGCGCTAGTGCTATTCACTACCCGACTATTTTGTTGGGTATACGACCAAAGTCCCACATTGACTAGAAGTGGGGACACATTTGTTTTCCTCTACCCGATAGTCGTGTCATCCAACTCACAGTTTGTATAGGCCTCACCTAATCTGGGGTCACCATGTCCGACTCGTGTTACCATGTGGTTGCGCCCAGCTCACCTGACCATCACACTTACCCATTTCAATTTGTCAAATAGCACACCCGATTTACCGAATGGTTCGCTCGTCAGCTCACCTGGTTATCAACTCATTCAAACTGCCTATCCACCTGCCTATCCAACTTGCCTATCCAGACGGCTACCTGGTCATAGTCCACTCACGAGCAGGCCCACCACTGTTGCTGTTGGTCTAGTTGACCTATGGTTCAACTAGTTTTCTCTTGTCTAGGGTTTTATCTTTGCCTTGGTGCTTCATACCTCACTGCTTGCACCACAACTTTTTTTGTATGCCTCAAATATTCAAACATAAAACTGCAAGTTCGTATGCCCTTGTGTGCTCTTGCTTGATTGTTGTCTCCTCCAACCATGCATCCTCCTTACTTATTCCAACTGCCATGGTTATAATGTGGGTCGGCCTACTTAGGCCAACCTCCAACTTGGTTTTTCGTACCCCCACTCAAAGGTCTTATCGCCCATCTTGTCCCCTAACCGGGTCCACCTACCTAAATGCACTTCATATAAGGTCAATTACTCATGAGTTTGACACTTAGCAAAGTTTCCTTCTTTTTTGGTTCGTCACACGCCAACTTGTCTGAATGTTGCAAGCGACTCGCTGCTCTCTAACTCGTCACATTGGCTCCTCATCCACCAACTCGTTGCATGTCAGCTTGTCACGTTTAATCGAGGGCACGTCACCCCAAATCATCACACATCATATGCACGAATCATGGGCATGACATACTCCCCCACTCTAAATGGTTGTCGTCCTTGACAACATCCATCATCCATTGTCGCAAAGTGTCAATAGCTCCAACACCCAAATATGCTCATGCCACCCATCTCCACTTCAATGTCCCATAAACCATCACTCTATGTATCCATAAACAAGAAGTCTCCTCAATCCATGACTTCAGTCAGCCCATATCTATTACAAACATCCTTGCAACATATATATCACATCTAACTCCATCATGTACTGTCATCATGTGAATCTCTGCATAATGCTCCATCCAACACAACATTTCATTTGAAACCAAGACATCTATTTGACACAACTCAGTGCACTACATGCCCCCATGTCATTGAACTATGTCGGTAGCTAATCTAACTATAAGGCTCAACCCAAGAGAATGCATCTCCCCATGCACCATCAGTTGTCACCATCAGTTGTTTCTCAGCATCTTGTCACAATCACAAATCGATCAAGAATCCATCCAAGTGTAAAAGAAGCCATGGTCAGGTCCATGTTATGTCCATCTCATCTTAAACATGTTCCCCATGATGTTAATGCTAATGTGCCTCTATACAATCACATTTGTCCAAGCATCATCAACTTGTCAAAGAAAGAAAACTCATCTCCAAGGCCCCTGTAAAAGGTGGTATAGTCCTTCTAGATGTCAAGGCCATTAGACCAGCCTAGTATATCCGAGGTTTTCTATCAAGAAATGAGGGCCAGGAAGTTCCCTCCCTGACTCTTATCCACCCATGTAATTAACTGATGTTGCATCCTCAAGTACTTGTTCACAACTTCAACCTCCTCATGTGTATAACCAAGCTTATCAAGCTTGTTTTCGTCAACTGAAAGTCATATATGACCATGACATACCTGCAAAACTCCACTATGGTAGCTGGATCTCTACCTATGTATAAATATTCCCCAACCACTACCACCAAAGAAGTATTCGAACTCCCTCCATCTGCAACTCCATGGTGAAGATCCTCCATAGAAGATGAACCTGTCAAGTGTTTCAAGATGTGTGAAATTGATTTTCTACCTCTATCTTCCTCTCTAGCTCTTGCAATGAAGTCAACTAACTTCCCTTCCTTCATTGTTTGAGTTATACATCCAAGTCCTCTTTGCTCCACATGTTCATGCTTCACATTCAGATCCTTTGGATAGAATGTCATAGAAGCTGATGAGCCTCATCATTGGTAATTATATGGGCCTTAATTCACCTCCTAGCTTAGTTAAACGAACTATTCTCATAACTTATTGCATACTTTTGATTATATTTTATTTATGAGATGAGTTAAAGTTGGATATTTTGGTTTGTGGTCTAATGTGCATTTAATGCAAGATTAAAGGAGAAAAGCAAGGAATTTTGGCAAAGACCAAGTTCAAAAATTGAATGGGACAAGGGAGAGGGATTATAGGAGGTAAATCCTCCTAATTAAATACCCTTCAATTTGAATATTCCTCCATCAGCTCGCAATGCAAACAACCAAATCATGAGGACTAGAAGGCAGCCGAGCAAGTGAAAGACAAAGCACCAACTTATCTCGAGTTTGTAAGCCAAGAATCCCTAATTTTAAGGAATTCATTTCAGACTTCAGATGTATAAGTAGAGGGGCCTATGGACTTAGTAGGATTTATATTTTCATTGTAAAACTCTACTCTATTTTCGAGCTGCAAGACTTGTGATAGTTCTTCTGATGTAATATGTTGTTTTGGTAATAAGAATGATTTTTGTTTTGAGCTAGAACTGAGTTAGCTCAGAGGGTTGAATTTCTTGGGTTAGGGCCCAACCCTAGCAGCCAAGGCTCCTCTTTATTGTACATGTATTCTTAGTGTATATTCATAGCTTAATTGTTAATTTTCTTAGTAGATACATTTCCATTACAAGTAGTGTAGACTAGATTGGTTGTGTGATAATTTTCTTCCATTTGTGTCTTCTTTCAAGAAGCAGGTTAGCAAGGAGAAAAAGGATCACCACAAGGTTGTTAGCAGGTGTCTCGACCTCACTTCCTCCCTCTGGGACCATGACTTGAGGAAGGGACCCTTTGGCAACCCCAAAAGCACAAATTTCTAGTTCTTTTATGAGATTTGGAGTTTGTTGTCTTTAATTCAGTAGTTGTTTAATGTTGCACAAAAGATTTCATTGTCATTTTTTTCCGTCTCCATTTCTACAATAATATCTTACTCATGCTTTCATTCCATTCAACAACATTTCTCATGCATAATATATGTAGTTGATTCATTCTTTTCTAGTTTATGAAAATGTATCTTGTTGCATAGTTCTTTCTAGAAGACACACATGTTTTATGCAGAGTACGCACTTCAGGAGGATACCAAGAATTCATAACCAGTAGCCAAATTCCACCTCATCCACCTTAGCCATCCCTTGTTTCACCATCACCCTCACTAGTTTTTCATCATTTTTCATTTAAATTCTCCTAAACACACTGAGCGAATCTAGCCATCTCTTATCCTGGATATTGACTCTTGAGTGCTCCTAGACCTTCTAACACTCCATTCCTCCCATC
>APFE030603833.1:33675-51189 GCA_000404065.3 Pinus taeda
TCTAGGAAGTCACAAAATGCCTCCTAGGAGCCCTCCACAACATCCAACAACTTCGTAAACCTTCTATCCATCCTCAAATACCTTCCATCCACTTGTCACATCCACAAGAATAATTAGTTTCCATACTTGATTTTTCCTAAAAATACCAAAAAAAGTGAAAATAGATTTAGTTTAGTTTCTTTTCTTACACATTAGTACTGTTTGATGCTTTTTACTTCTGCAATTTAGATAGTAGCATTTTTTTGTTGTTTATTTAGCAATTCCGCTTAGCATAGCTTCTTAAATGGTTAATTAGGGTATGGTGTGGTTTAGCATTACATGTTAGATTTTTCCATTACCGCAGTAGAGTAACTCTCTTAGAGTTGATTTTCCCTTCTTCCATCAAAGAATCAAGCTTCTTCTGACTCTATAGAAGTCTAGCTTGGAACCCCAGTCATCTTACGCCAGCTGAATAGTGACAACATGCACAACCATCACTTTTACTTGTGCATAGAGCACATTCACCTCCATGTTTGTATCAACCCCATGTTGATAAGTAAAGCTGGTAGACTAGGAGTTGTAGCATCCTTGCTGCAATACTGGCACTCATCACTTTTTTGTGCCATTGCCGGGGAGGTGTATGAGTAGAATGTGATTACTGCTTTCTTTTCTTCTACTTCTTGTCTTCAATATTCTACCATTAGTTTATTTCTACAAAAGTAATCTATTTGTTTCCTTTCTTTCATTTTTCATTATCTGCTTTCCTTTCCATTCTGCAAGTAGGGTTTCAATTCAGCAAGTAGCTTCTTCATTCTGTTATTAATTTTCAATAGATCAACAAGTACAATTTTTGAAGTACTTTCAAAGTTTTAAAAATAATATAAAACCAACCCAAAAATACTTCCTTTCATGCCTCATAGGAATAGGGGCAACTTAGCGAAATTTTTTCCAAATACCCCAACTACACCCAACAGCCAACCTTGTCTCTTTTTCAGTGGTTGTGAGCTGGAGGATCCCTTAGGTGAGAAACCTGACATTTTGGAGAACCTACAAGGGAAGATGAAGAAGAGGAACCTATTCCTACTAAACCAATGGTTGAAAACCGAAATGACAGAGGGAATAGAGAGAGAGTTGAGGGTGCCTTCCCCATCAGGGAAACCAATGGGGACACTAAGATGAAAAATATAAGCCCCTCTGCCCTACCTCATTTCCATGGCCTGACCACAGAGTACCCTGACACTTTCCTGTTTGCGTTTGATGTTATATTCTGAATCTATGACTATACAGATGATGAGAAAAAGTTAAAACTATTTCCATCTGCCGTCAATAGTGTAGCACTAGGCTGGTTCATGGGTTTACCTAGAGATAGCATCGCAACTTGGGCTGATATGTTGCAGGCATTTAACAACAAACATCGGGACTACTGTCGGTCAAAGGATACAAAAGAATAAATTTTTAGGATGACCATAGGCCATGATGAATCCTTATAAGACTACGAAGAAAGAGTCCAGGTCAGTTACAAAAGGGTCGAGTGCACACTTGACCCTAAGTCACTAAAGTCAGTCCTGCTTAGGCAAGTAAGAGAAGATCTTCTAGATACCTTACATTTGTTAGTAGGAGGAGATATCTAGCAACTACCCTATGAGGATATCAAGATTGTCTTTAGAAACCATTCTAGGGTAGCTAGGAAAAAGGGTAGGGGTAGTCAACCTATGGCCAATACATCAACTTCCAACTCATTCATCAAGGGTGAAATTGGAAACATGCTAGAAGATTTGAAACCCTTGCAAACCCTTTCCTTGCAAATGGAAACCATGAACATTAAAAGGAAGTAGGAGGAAGAAGATAGAGCCTTGGCCATCTTTAGTCCTAGATGCACTAGGAGGCATCCTAGGAATGAATGTCCATTGAAATCTATTGAAATTGGCTCAGTCTGTGAAGAAAAACACTCCACAGACAAGTGCCCTTCCTTAGCCATACTCAGAGCTATATATCAAGGAGCTAAAGGGATCACTGAGAAACTTTGCTACATTAAACAAAGGAGACCTCATGGGCCTATACCATACTAGCAGGGCATATAAGGGTCATCCTATGCATATTTCAACCCCAACCAAACCACCACTATACCTTCTTGGGGACCCCCTGTTCATCCTTCCTAGTCTACACCCCGTCCTTGGTCCTATGCATCTCAATATCATTCCCAGCCAACTATCTAGTCATTTCAACCTTCTCCTTTGCCACAACCTCAGTGGAATACACCACCTCAGGGGTGGAGGCTGCAATACAAAAATGCTCCATATCTATTGCCTCCACCACCTACCCCACCACAACTCCTACACTCTACTCCACCTAAGAAACCACAGATGCTTGCCTAGCCAAATCCGAACCCAAACAATAGGCAGGCTCAACAAGTATACAGTGGGGATACATCATATCCAGCTTATACTGTGGAAATCCAAGAATTAACTTGAGATCTAGGAGAGTTCTCCCAGATAACCAACCTCCCCCTCCACCTAGGGAGGCTGAGGAAGAAAGAGAGGAAAGCAAACTTAAAGTAAATTGACCCTTTCCTGAGAGATTAGCCCAACCATTCCAACCTACCCCAGAAGAGACTAAACTTCTAGGAGAATTGAAAAATATATGTGTAAAGATCCCCCTTTTGCAGGCAACAAAATATGTTCCCATTTACAATAAGTTGATTAAGGAGAAATGCTTCAAGAACTCAGGGAGGTGAAAAAGGGATGCCCCTACAATTAATGTCATTGGGCAGCTGTGCCACTTAATGCTGGGGCAGGTAATCTATCAGCAATCTTTGGACCCTAGAAGCCCTAGAGTAGATGTGCACATCAATGGCACCATTGTCCCACACACTCTGATCGATCTTGGTGTTTCCATTAATGTGATGACCAAGGACACCATGCTCAAGCTCAACCTCCAAGGGTCTTTGAGGAAGACCACAACAGTTCTGCAACTTGCAGACTATTCCATAGTAACCTCTGAGGGAAATGTGGAGGATGTGATGCTCTCCATTGACTCATGTGTGTACCCTACAGATTTCCTTATTCTCCTGCCTAAGGCTAAGCTTACTGGTTATCCTCTCATCCTTGGGAGGCCATGGTTGGCCATTCCCCATGCTTACATTAGCTTTAGAGGTGGGAATATGACCATCAAGGATGGGCATATGTACGAGTAGTTAGTCCTATACCCTCTTGCTCAAACTTCTCTAGAGCATGATTTACCTTCATGGTTGGAGGAGGAGGAAGAAGATGAAGTTTATTCCACCAAAATTTATGCTTTGGAAGAAACTATCAGAGGAGGACAACAAGATGAGAATGACTTGATTGAACACATGCTCCAAAGTCCAACTCCCGATTCATGACCTTTAGAAGAAGTAGTAAAGGAAACCTAGAAGAATCATCCAATTGACTTATGCTTGGCTGATTCCAATGCACTCCATGTCAAAACCATATAATTCGACCCAGAGAGAACCTTGAAAATAAATCCATCTCTTTCTGCTCTCGAAGAGGAGAAGCTATGCAACATGTGAAAAGAAAATCTAGAAGCCTTCGCTTTGAGTTACAAGGAAATGAAGGGAGTACACCCCTCAGTGTGTACTCACCACATATACATCAAGGAAGGTTACAGGTTGGTCTGGCAACCATAGAGGAGGATGAATCCAACTCTTAAAGATATAGTCAAAGAAGAACTACAAAAACTGCTAGATGCAGGATTCATTTAGCCTATCTTCGATAGTGAGTGGGTCTCTCCTTTGGTGTTAGTTCCCAAGAAAAATGGCAAGGGGAGGATTTGTGTCGATTACAGGGAGTTAAACAAAGCCACAAAGAAGGATAATTTTCCTCTACCCTTCATTGACCAAGTGCTAGATGCCGTAGCATGGAAAAGGTTTTTCTCTTTCCTAGATGGACTCAATGGGTACAACCAAATCTAGATCTACCGAGAAGACCAGGATAAGACCACATTCATGTATCCTTGGGGTAATTTTTCCTATAGGGTCCTTCATTTTCGCCTATGGAATGATATTTCCACTTTCCAGAGAGTAGTCTTGAGTGTTTTCATCGAATTAGTCCATGATGAGGTGGAGATTTATATGGATGATTTTACACCTTATGGTTGTGATTTTCAAGAAGCCCTATCTAACCTAGGCAAAGTACTGCACACGTTCATTGAAGTGAACCTGTCTCTCAATCCTTAAAAATGTGAATTCTTAATGGTTGTAGGGACCGTACTAGATCATTCAATATCTCAGCAAGGACTACAGGTGAACCCAGACAAACTAGCCATCATCTAAAGGGTCATGCCTCCTCAAAAGTAGAGAGATGTCAGAAGTTTCCTAGGGATAGTTGGATACTACCGAAGGTTCATAAATGACTTCAACAAGTTGGCCTCTCCTTTATTTGGTTTGTGGGCCAAAGATTCCGAGTTTATATGGTCAAAAAGCTATCAAGAGGCCTTAGACATTCTAAAAGATAAGTTAACCACTGCACCAATTCTTCGAGGCCCAAACTGGGCCCTCCCCTATAATATTCATACTGATGCCTCACACAAAGCCATAGGAGCAGAACTAGGTTAGATAGATGAAAAAATGCCTTATGCTATCTATTTTATCAGTAAGAACTTATCAAAGGCTGAATTAAATTATACAGTGACCAAAAAGGAACTCCTGGCTATTGTGCATTCATTAAAGAAATTCAAGAATTACATTAAAGGCTATCAAACATTTGTGTATGCTAACCATGCTGCAATCAAATATTTAATGAACAAACCATATGCGAATGCTTGAATTATAAGCTCATTACTTTTATTACAACAGTTTGATCTAACCATTGTTGATAAGCCTCGTAAGGAAAACGTTGTTGTAGACATTTTATCTAGGGTAAACTTTTCTGTAGGTGAGGAAGGAATGATGGATGACCACTTATTGGATGAGAAGTTATTTTCTATTTTAGTTCTCTCTCCATGATTTGTTGATATAGAAAACTATTTGGTATCAAAACAGTTCCCACCAAACTTTTCCTCCAAAGAAAAGAGAAATATAGTAAGGAAAAGTTCCCCCTTCACTTGGATTGGGGGAAATATTTTCAAACTTGGCCCAGATAAAATCTTGATAAGGTGTGTCAAGGAAGAAAAAGTCTTTGACATCCTACTAAACTATCATGATGGGTCTTGTGGAGGCCACTTCGTAGAAAAGAAGGCATAATTCAAAGTGTTACAAGCATACTATTATTGGCCCACTCTTCATTGGGATGCGAAAAAATACACTAGTTAGTGTGATCGTTGCTAGAAGATGGGAAGGCCTACTCCAAGAGATGAAATTCCTGTGTAACTTGAAGTGACTTTTGAGCCATTTGAAAAGTGGGCCATGGAATTCATTGGGCCTATTGAACCCCCGTCAAAGAAAAAAATTACATTATTGCATGCATTGATTATTTGACTAAGTGGGTTGAAACCAAGGTGATTAATGCAGCAACATAAGAGAAGGTGGCTAAGTTCCTATGGGAGAATGTATTCTACAAATTTGGGTACCCTATAGAGCTGTTCATAGACCAAGGTAGCTAGTTTACCTCCAACATTATTGAAGACCTTCTTAGCCATCACAAGATCAAGCATAAAACCTCCACTCTCTATCATCCACAAGTTAATGGGCAAGTGGAGGTGACCAACAGAGAACTGGAGAGCATCTTAACCAATGTGGTGAGCAACAACAGGAAGGATTGGGAAGAAAGGCTAGTTGAGGTCACCTGGGCCAATAATACCACATGGAAGACCACCAATGGTTTCACACCATATGAGCTGGTCTATGAGAAAAGGGCCTTGTTTTCCATTGAATTTGAATATAACACATTAAGGATGGAAACCCAACTAGAATTGGATCATAGTAGTGCATAGAAAGAGATATTGTTCGAGTTGAATGGTTTGGATGCATTCAGAATGTAGGCCCTCGTACATAAAGAGGTAGCTGAACTTCAGAGGAATATCTGGCATGATAAAAATATTAAGGAGAAGCAATTTCAGGAAGGTGATTAGACATTGTTATATGATTCTAGGTATAAAGACTTCAAGGGTAAGTTAAGGACAAGATGGCTTGAACCTTATGTTCTGGAAGGATGCCATGATAATGGTTCAGTACAAATCAGAACCATATATGAGGAAGCCATTCCTTTTCTTGTTAATGGACACCGATTGAAAATGTGCAAGAGACCGTTATCAAAACAACAACTCGTTGATGATATAAATAAAGCAGTGATGATAGTGGAGCAAGTTCCAGCTCCTCACTCATCAAATCACTTAGAAAAAAGAAAAAAGAATAAGGACTCAGGGGAAAAACTCCATGAGGCACCTGAGTACCATCTTTGGGTTGAAAACCTCTTGAGGTGGCCCAATGATGACAAAAGAAAGAGAATAAGAAGATCCATCGGTGAAAACCTTTCTTGAAGCGCCTAGGGCAAACAACTAGGGTGAAAAATGCTTTGAGGCAGCCTAGTTGTTGTTGTTGTTGTTCTTCTTCAAAAAATTATCATGAAATTTCCTTTGTAGGTGGGTGAGAAGGACATTTAAGGAGAAAAGGAGGATACAAAGGAGAACCCTACCACTCACATATACATTCACTCCTTACCATGCATCCCTCCATCATTTTTGTCACTTTTCCACTCAAATGCTTCGATTTATACAAAGACTGTGTTTTATATAGCATCCCCTGTAATCCTAAAGGATGATCCTATAGGAGTCACAGTGACACAGAAATCCTACAGGAAGCACTCCGAAAGAAAATGATGGACTTTTTAGGTCCATGAAATTCACCCTCTTCATAATCTAGCACCTCACCTAGTCCACCATCATCATCCCTGCACTCACCATTAAAAAAAAAAAGGATCAGTTTCAACAATTTTTTTCCAGTCTTCAAAGAAAAAAGAGGAAGAAGAGAGGAGTAAAGAGCATCAACTGAGTATCCTTTTCTCTCCACACTCCCACTCCTTCTTTCCATCCATGTCACCATCCTCACAGCCCCAACAACCAAAATGTTTAAAGAATTCTGAGGGAGAAGTAGCTAGAGGGCATCCTGTAGGAAATCCTATAGCAGCCTATCCCACAGAATACCAATCAAACTAGCAACAAGTCTTCACCATGATGATCCAGGAGCTCCAAAGTAGAAATATCAAATCTTCAACCACATATACCTACAAAAACAGAGAAGCCATTAATAGACAACAAGAGGAGGAATAAGAATGGCATGCAACAAATATACACAGCGACACCTCTGGTCTTCAAAAGCTACAACATAGCATTGAAACCATAGATAAGTATCGCGCTCGCTCTCTCATCTGCATCATGTAGTAAAAATTGTAAGGGTTAGGAGATAACTGGTTTATAAGTGGATAGGTGGGCAATTAACTTGGTCACCTTCATTCAATCAACACATGTACAATCGGGTGTCCTCTCATTAGTGGCTGCAGTCAACTCAAGGGTAGAGAAGGAGTAGGACAAAAAGTGGTTAAACTATGGATCTACAAGGTGGGAGTTGATTACAAGGAGTGGGAACTGATGAGGTGGTAGGGGGGACCAAGAGTCCAAAAATGGAAATGTACCTTTTTTTCCGGCACACCACCTCACCCCGAATCACCATACAAGGAGATAAAACATTGTTCCCATGCATTCATGCATTTCACCTCCTCAAAACTCCCTCACTCAAGTCGCTCTCATAACCCAGGCCACCCACCAGAAGCAAAGATCCATCATTCACTGTGCAGGAATTCCTACAAGAGCATTCACAAGAATTCCTACAGGATACAAAGACTATCTACAAGATACACAGAGGCTATCTACAAGATTGGCAGACAAGCATTCAAAAGGGATATCACAGGAGTTGACCACTGCAACCAGTCTGAAGAGGTAGGCTCCAAAATTACATTCCCCTATGAAAGTAAATGAACCAACGATACTCTAAATTTAAGTGAATTTAGCAACTGCGTGAGGGGAATTAAATACACAGTCATCTCTATTTTTCTCTTGCATTTGAAAAATTGTTTCAACCCTCTCATTTTCTCCTCAAGCCTTACCAACAAGATGACAGGAGGGTTTAATAGGAGATATCCCACAAACACTGTGAGAATCCAGCAACACCCCCAAGTGCTTGAAATCTTCACAAGACATAATTGGATGGTGTTTTCCGAAAAATTCAGAGGGTATGATGATGAGGTGGCTCAAGAATTTTCTCCCTCCCTCACCCCACACACTAGAATCCATGCCACTGTTGTAATAAGGGGCCTTATTGTAGATCTCACCCCTGAGCTCATCAGCAAGGTCACCACACTTCCCCTAGGAATCCCATGGAGAAAAGATGACAAAGGAGATAGCCAGGTTGCCAAAAGAAAATTCTTTATAGAAGGTGAGGAACTCACTGAGGGCAAAAGTGGAGTATGGAGTGAAATTATGCCATATCAATGGAGTGAGTTAGGCTACCAATTAATCAAATAAATCTCATGTGATAGTAGATATAGTGTTGTATATGGCTATCATTTCAGCATCCTTGAAGAATGAAGACTTGGCGTAGAAACACCCCCTCACCAAAGGCTCAACATACCATATTTCTTGCTTTAATCACTCATAGACTCAAGCATCAAAGCGAAGGAGGGGAATTTCCAACAATTATCTCACGATGGATTGATTAGGATCCTCATTGAAGATGCGCTCCAAAACTTGAGAATCCCTATAACATGGTCAGTTTTCAGAGACTTGCCAACAGAGGATGACATCAAAGCTCTCAATTATAATGTAGTCCTACAGTCAGTGAAGAGGAAGTAAAATAGGAAGAGGAAGATACAGAAGGAGATGATGATGAGATGGATGAAGAAGGAACTGACATAGAGGAACATGATGAAGATGAAGAAGAAGAGGGAGAAGAGAAGGAGGATGATGAAGAAATTGAGGAGGAAACTAATAGAGATGATGAAGATCTACAAGAAGAAGAAGACAAGAAACATAGAGAGGAAGAAGGAAATTGAACATAGGTGACATAAAACAAGGAGGAGTCACCTAGGGTTTCTTCGGAGGCCACTGAGAGAGAGGTAGTAGCTGCCTTCACTGCCCTCAACACCTCAATCAAAAAAAAAGGAAAAAGGTAGAGGCAGACCCTACTATATTTCAGGACAAGAAAGAGCACAAGAATAAGACAGAGGAAGCCACAAACATCAACCAAAATTCCTATTGAGATTGAAGATTCCCCTACACAAATAGATAAAATAGATTCCCCTAAGTCCCTTATAACCTATGTAAGGATGCCTACTACTAAATCAACATCCTCAAAGGGAAGGAAATCCTACAAGATCCAGAGCAAAAACTATAGGAAGCAAAAATAGTCCTCTAGTATGCTCTACTGAATCTACAGGAGGCACATAAATTGGAAAGAAAGGTAGGGGAGTAATAAAAAGCTGAAGAGGAGGACCCAGAGACAAAATAACCCAACGTCCAACCTAACCTTTACTCCTATTACCGATTTATTGAAGGAGGTAGGGTCATATCTCAAAAATTTTCCATACCACTATTCTTCGAGCTTTAGAAGGAGAGGGCCAGAACTCACCGATGAATGTAGATCACAAAATCAAATTGGGTACAAGACATTGGGTAGATGGAGGAGAAACTCAAAGAAATGGGTAGAGAGCTAAGTGGCTTAAGGGACATAGTAGCTATAATGAGAAATCAAGTAGAGACCAAAAATGCATGGTTAAGGGGACAACTGCTGGAAAAGAGAAGCAATTAGCATGTATGGCCAACCTCTCCTTGGAGGCAATTGAGTGTGGGATTCCAGCTAAATCCTATGCTCTTTATGTCACAGAGAAATGGCTAGAGTTTCAGATTAAGACACTAGCATGGAGGGGAATGATGCCATTTCAGGACTACAAGTAGTTTATAACACATATTTCATTAAATTTGGAAGTTTTTTATTACAAGGCCTTCAACAACATTCATTCTTTTGTAAATCGCCATATTAACTTGATTCAACATTAAAATAATTTTAGTAATCTCAAACAAATCAGAAATCGTGAATAGGTCAAACATGGGGTTGTTATGTACAATAGTATCAATACACAATATGAGCATGAAATCAAAATTAAATTACATTTATAAACTTATATGAATACATATAACTAAATGAAATGCAATAAATAACTTCCCAAATTTCATGTCCAGTATTAGCAATGATTTTGTCTTCAAGTCATATTGGATTCTAATAATGAAATTATTTAAACCACAAATAAACTATTTAAGAATTGAAAATGACAAAATGATAATATGGATTGGAAAATCAATGTGCTATGGTGAAAAAAGTTTAAATACAACCATTTTTTACCCATCTCTTTAATGAGTCTAGATGGTCCACTTAACACATAATTTGTTAATTAATTATTCCATGTTTTATTAAGAAGAGAATTTTGTTTTACATAGAGTTTTGTTTCAAAAAAATGCAATATGAGATTAATATAGTCTTAATAAATTACATGATTGACAAATAAAATTCAATAAATGGATTCCTTATTAAATTAAATGAGATGAGATGATTGCGTATACAAATAGTTGATTTAAGAATATATGAAAAAAGATTATGGGTTAAAAATTGAATGCTCTACAATTTAACGAGTAGTATTCACTTATGAGCCATCACCCATTAGCATAAATAGTCCACTTAATACTTGTTATCAAGAAATTAAAAGACTTATTTTCTGAAAAAATGCATCATAATATATGGATGCTATAAATCACATTTATATACTCATATTAATGGACATAACTAAGTAAAAGTCAATAATATAATTCTAGGTCAAGTGATGATTTCAGTTTATTTAAAATACAAATTTACAAAAAAATGACTTTAAATAATGAAATTAGATGCCTTACAATTCAAAAAGTTCAATGACAATTCATCCATGATTGTGTCTAATCAAACCTTGATAATCCACTTATCAATTATTATCATCATATATATGTTTTTTTAAGAAATGCAAAATTATTTAGAATACATTTTTGTCTCAAAAATTATATATCACATTTATGCACTCATATTAGTGCATTTTATATGTGAACAATGAATAACTCAGTTTGTACCTTATTTATTTTCATTATGATATGATTGCAGTTACAACCATTAATTGAATCAAGCATATAAATTTATGAAAACTATCGATTGAGAAATCACATATCTTATGCTTCAAAAATATCAAATCATTTACCTATGCCACATTTCTCATTAGCCTTGCTAGTGAATTATGCATTGTGAATAGTGAATAATGCACATAACATTTATAAAGTAAATTATTATAATTTCTTTAGTAAGAATAGCACCTTTGTTTGCAATTATTTTATTACAAGGTCTTCAACAACATTCCTTCTTTTGTAAATCGTCATATTAACTTGATTCAACATTAAAATAATTTTAGTAATTTCAAACCAATTAGAGATCATGAATAGGTCAAACATGGGGTTGTTGTGTACAATAGTATCAATACACAGAAGGAGTGTGAAATAAAACACTTAGAACGAATTGATTTAAGCGAAATCATATTAGTATGGCAACTCTAACCCCATTTCCCCCAACCTATGGGGGATTTGTTGATTGAATGATGGTGATGTGAAGATCTTATTGTAAATGTCAACGATAAGTGTCCCTTGCATTTCTTTGAAACTAGTCTACAAAAACCTTAGTAAAATTTTCTCGTGCTCAATTTCCTATGGTCCCTATGTGTCTTTATGAAGCACTAATGAGGGGGTCATCATTCATCTTCATAGCATGCAGAGATCCACTATAAAAGTTATACATTGTTGATCTAGGTAGTTCAAGACGGTTAGGCACCGTTGATCTATCTCCACTCAAATCCAAGTACATCAAATGAGAGTTCTTAAATGGGTATTCAAGTCATTTCATTATGATGGACTATCGCAAATTGAAGTAAACAAGAAACTTTAGTGGTGACTTCTTGTAAGTAGTGGAGGCAAGGGTTTTCAAATATTAGCACAGTTGATGGTAGTGTGGATATTGATCTCTCCTTGTCAACATTTTCAAAACCAATAATAGACTCGATGTAAATTTAGTGTCAACCAACTATATGGAAAACGATGATTGATCATTACTTTCACTAAGAAGAGAAAATGATGAGCATTTTTAATGGGGAAGAAATAAGTGTAAAACATAACTCATGTTTTTTAGTTGGAATTTATATAAGTCTCCGTGTTCTTTAATTGTTAAATACTTAATGTAAATACAAATAAATTATCATTAAGATATTGATTTTGAAGATTAAATATGTATTAAAAGGCATTCATCCATGACACTTGATTTTTCATGTAGTCTGAATAAACCACTTAAAGTTTATTATCAATTAATTCTAATTAGTTTTGTATAAGATATATCTTTACTTACATTAATAGATTTATTTCAAAAATAAATTAAAATTATAAACTTATATGAATACATATAACTAAATGAAATTCAATAAATAACTTCTGAGACTTGTTGGTTTCTATGAGATTATTTTAAGTACAAATAATTTATTTAAGAATTGACATCTACGAAATGTTAATATTGATGAGAAAAGCATGTCATATGGTGAAAAAAGTTTAAAGGCATCCATTTATGGCCCATCTCTTGAATGAGCTTAAATAGTCTACTTGGTTTCTATGAGATTATTTCAATTACAAATAACTTATTTAAGAATTGAAATTTATGAAATGTTAATAAAGGTGGGAAAATCAAATGCCATATGTTGCATAAAGTTTAAATACATTTATTTATGACTTGTACCTTGAAATAACTTTAACAATCTACTTAAAATTCATTACCAATTAATTATTCCATGTGTCGTTAGGAAAATAATTTCATATTACATGGAGTTTTATTTATAAAAAAAACCGTCACATTTACACACTTAGATATATGGCTTTATATAGACCACTTAAAACTCATTATCAATTAATTATAATTTGTTTTGTAAAATATATATTTTTACTTACATTAAGAGTTACATTTAAAACATGCATCACATTTATGAACTTCTATGAATGCATATAGCCAAATAGAATTCTTCAACTCATATTGGATTCTATGAAATTATTTAAACCACAAATAAAATTTTTAAGAAATGAAAATGAAAAAATGCAAATATGGATTAGAAAATCAATGTCTTATGGTGCAAAAAGTTTAAATACAACCATTTTTTACCCATCTCTTTAATGAGTCTATATGGTCCACTTAACACATTGTTAATTGATTATTCCATGTCTTATTAAGAAGATAATTTTGTTTTTCATGGAGTTTTGTTTCAAAACAATACAATATGACATTAATACACTCTTAATAAATTCCATGATAGACAAATAAAAGTCAATAAATGGATTCCTTATTAAATTAAATGAGATGAGATGATTGCATATACAAATAGTTGATTTAAGAATATATGAAAAAAATATTGGTTAAAAATTGAATGCCCTACAATTTAACGAGTAGTATTCACTTATGATCCATCACCCATTAAGCCTAAATAGTCCACTTAATACTTATTATCAAGAAATTGAAAGACGTATTTTTCAAAAAAATGCATCATAGCATACTCATATTGATGGACATAACTAAGTACAAGTCAATAATATAATTCTAACTCAAGTGATATGATTTCAATCTATTTAAAGTACAAATTTACAAAAAAAAAATGACTTTAGATAATGAAATTAGATGCCTTAGAGTTCAAAAAGTTCAATGACATAATTCATCCATGAGTGTGTCTAATCAAACTTGATAATCCACTTATCAATTATTATCATCATATATATGTTTTTTTAAGAAATGCAAAATTATTTAGAATACATTTTTGTCTCAAAAATTATATATCACATTTATGCACTCATATTAGTGCATTTTATATGTGAACAATGAATAACTCAGTTTGTACCTTATTTATTTTCATTATGATATGATTGCAGTTACAACCATTAATTGAATCAAGCATATAAATTTATGAAAACTATCGATTGAGAAATCACATATCTTATGCTTCAAAAATATCAAATCATTTACCTATGCCACATTTCTCATTAGCCTTGCTAGTGAATTATGCATTGTGAATAGTGAATAATGCACATAACATTTATAAAGTAAATTATTATAATTTCTTTAGTAAGAATAGCACCTTTGTTTGCAATTATTTTATTACAAGGTCTTCAACAACATTCCTTCTTTTGTAAATCGTCATATTAACTTGATTCAACATTAAAATAATTTTAGTAATTTCAAACCAATTAGAGATCATGAATAGGTCAAACATGGGGTTGTTGTGTACAATAGTATCAATACACAGAAGGAGTGTGAAATAAAACACTTAGAACGAATTGATTTAAGCGAAATCATATTAGTATGGCAACTCTAACCCCATTTCCCCCAACCTATGGGGGATTTGTTGATTGAATGATGGTGATGTGAAGATCTTATTGTAAATGTCAACGATAAGTGTCCCTTGCATTTCTTTGAAACTAGTCTACAAAAACCTTAGTAAAATTTTCTCGTGCTCAATTTCCTATGGTCCCTATGTGTCTTTATGAAGCACTAATGAGGGGGTCATCATTCATCTTCATAGCATGCAGAGATCCACTATAAAAGTTATACATTGTTGATCTAGGTAGTTCAAGACGGTTAGGCACCGTTGATCTATCTCCACTCAAATCCAAGTACATCAAATGAGAGTTCTTAAATGGGTATTCAAGTCATTTCATTATGATGGACTATCGCAAATTGAAGTAAACAAGAAACTTTAGTGGTGACTTCTTGTAAGTAGTGGAGGCAAGGGTTTTCAAATATTAGCACAGTTGATGGTAGTGTGGATATTGATCTCTCCTTGTCAACATTTTCAAAACCAATAATAGACTCGATGTAAATTTAGTGTCAACCAACTATATGGAAAACGATGATTGATCATTACTTTCACTAAGAAGAGAAAATGATGAGCATTTTTAATGGGGAAGAAATAAGTGTAAAACATAACTCATGTTTTTTAGTTGGAATTTATATAAGTCTCCGTGTTCTTTAATTGTTAAATACTTAATGTAAATACAAATAAATTATCATTAAGATATTGATTTTGAAGATTAAATATGTATTAAAAGGCATTCATCCATGACACTTGATTTTTCATGTAGTCTGAATAAACCACTTAAAGTTTATTATCAATTAATTCTAATTAGTTTTGTATAAGATATATCTTTACTTACATTAATAGATTTATTTCAAAAATAAATTAAAATTATAAACTTATATGAATACATATAACTAAATGAAATTCAATAAATAACTTCTGAGACTTGTTGGTTTCTATGAGATTATTTTAAGTACAAATAATTTATTTAAGAATTGACATCTACGAAATGTTAATATTGATGAGAAAAGCATGTCATATGGTGAAAAAAGTTTAAAGGCATCCATTTATGGCCCATCTCTTGAATGAGCTTAAATAGTCTACTTGGTTTCTATGAGATTATTTCAATTACAAATAACTTATTTAAGAATTGAAATTTATGAAATGTTAATAAAGGTGGGAAAATCAAATGCCATATGTTGCATAAAGTTTAAATACATTTATTTATGACTTGTACCTTGAAATAACTTTAACAATCTACTTAAAATTCATTACCAATTAATTATTCCATGTGTCGTTAGGAAAATAATTTCATATTACATGGAGTTTTATTTATAAAAAAAACCGTCACATTTACACACTTAGATATATGGCTTTATATAGACCACTTAAAACTCATTATCAATTAATTATAATTTGTTTTGTAAAATATATATTTTTACTTACATTAAGAGTTACATTTAAAACATGCATCACATTTATGAACTTCTATGAATGCATATAGCCAAATAGAATTCTTCAACTCATATTGGATTCTATGAAATTATTTAAACCACAAATAAAATTTTTAAGAAATGAAAATGAAAAAATGCAAATATGGATTAGAAAATCAATGTCTTATGGTGCAAAAAGTTTAAATACAACCATTTTTTACCCATCTCTTTAATGAGTCTATATGGTCCACTTAACACATTGTTAATTGATTATTCCATGTCTTATTAAGAAGATAATTTTGTTTTTCATGGAGTTTTGTTTCAAAACAATACAATATGACATTAATACACTCTTAATAAATTCCATGATAGACAAATAAAAGTCAATAAATGGATTCCTTATTAAATTAAATGAGATGAGATGATTGCATATACAAATAGTTGATTTAAGAATATATGAAAAAAATATTGGTTAAAAATTGAATGCCCTACAATTTAACGAGTAGTATTCACTTATGATCCATCACCCATTAAGCCTAAATAGTCCACTTAATACTTATTATCAAGAAATTGAAAGACGTATTTTTCAAAAAAATGCATCATAGCATACTCATATTGATGGACATAACTAAGTACAAGTCAATAATATAATTCTAACTCAAGTGATATGATTTCAATCTATTTAAAGTACAAATTTACAAAAAAAAAATGACTTTAGATAATGAAATTAGATGCCTTAGAGTTCAAAAAGTTCAATGACATAATTCATCCATGAGTGTGTCTAATCAAACCTTGATAATCCCTTTATCAATCATTAACATCATGTATAAGTTTTTTTAAAAAATGCAAAATTATTTAAATATATTTTTATCTCAAAAATTACTATCACATTTATGCACTTATATTAGTGCATTTTATATGTGAACAATGAATAACTCAGTTTGTACCTTATTTATTTTCATTATGATATGATTGCAGTTACAACCATTAATTGAATCAAGCATATAAATTTATGAAAACTATCGATTGAGAAATCACATATCTTATGCTTCAAAAAGATCAAATCATTTACCTATGACACATTTATCATTAGCCTTAATAGTGAATAATGCATTGTGAATAGTGAATAATGCACATAATATTTATCAAGTAAATTATTATAATTTCTTTATTAAGAATAACACCTTTTTTTGCAAGGAATTCTATTTCAAAACTTATATTTCACATTTATATATGATTATTGATACATATAAGTAAACACAAGTCATTAACAATAACATGCCTCGATGGTTCATGTAAGATAATTTGAGTGGCAAACAATTCATTTAAGAACACGTGCGCATACACACACATCTTAGAAAAAATCGATACAAAAGTCATTGCAAAAACATTTATAAATAATAAGAAATAAACATATTAATATAACTGGCAATTTCCATCTATTTCAAAAAATATAAAATCATACAGATTGATTCAACAATAACTATGTCCAAAATGTATTGAAAATTTGGAATGTACTTTTCAACAAATTTATAAAAGAAATTATCTCCATGTACTACAATGAAGTACATGTTCTATTTAACATTCGAATGTACTCATGTTTTTGTTTGATACGATGAATTGTCTTAAGAAAGGGGAATAAAACTTGCATAAGCCACGTATCTTGCTCTTTTCCTGTATACGATTTTATC
>APFE030603833.1:55832-97560 GCA_000404065.3 Pinus taeda
TTGATTAATACCCATTTCTATCTCCATCATTCCATGGTCATTGTCTTGATTAATTCCATTCATCTCATTATTCCCTGTAATAGTCATCCAAAAATGTTATGAATATGGAAATTAAATAAATTGAAAAATTATCAAGAGCAAAAACCAAAAAAATTATGTACCTCGTATGATAACTTCTTCCTCTCCTCCTCCTATTCCACTCTATACTTTTTCAACATTCATGAAGGGCACTATGTTGATTATTTTTTTGCTTCCCACTTTCATCATTCTCTGTTTTAGAATCTCCATCATTAATTCTTTTAGTAAAGACTTTCACAATTAAGAAATATGAACAAAATATTATCCAAAGTATTATAAGAACAAAAAATGAATTGTAGTACCTGCAATTTCCAAGAAGTTAATGGATCCTAGATTTGATAGTTGAAAAAATTTGTAATTATTTAACATGATTGTCCTTTGTGTCTCTGTTTGCACAACACATGAAATTCTTCTTTCATATGTACAACAAGCCTTGATTAAATTTGTCCCCGCATAAAGAGAAATAACCACTTTTGCATCACTACATTGTTGGTGTTTTTCCAATAAATCCATCCAGAAACCATAATCTCTCTCATTTTCATCGAAGGTGTCTTCAAATGTGTGAGAGTATTTGATAGCCTCCAAATTTTTTAATTCTGAAGTATAGAAATGTATAGTAAGAACTATATCATAACTATAATTGTTTTGGACTTATATTCATAAATGTCACTAGTCATTTTATAGTTGAACTGGGAGTTCTTTATGGAAATTTCTAAAAACTGGCGTACATCATTACAAAATGAAAGTTCTACTAATAGAACTGTATTAAAGTCATTCAACTCATTTTTTTATTATAAGAAATCGAAAAAATTCAATATAATATCCTTTGTGGAATTGTTCTTTTTTTAAACCCAGTGTATCCAAAACAACAAAGTCAGTATGTAAAACTGGTTGCAAATGACATGGAAAAGAGTGCAAAAGTGTTGACAAAAGATCAGGGCCCCCAAGATGACAACCCAATTCAAAATTGTTGTCAACTTGTTGAACACTTGTTAATCCATTTATTATTCTGTCAAGGACTTGACATGCTTGCTGAGAAAGGGACTCTATCTTTGTATTACGTGTTCTTTTGACATAAGTAGACCCCTCCACCGTGTTGCAAAAATTGGTAAATATGATATCATTAATTTCATAATGCACAAGAATGTGGAATGGGGTAAGAGTCATCTTATTCAAGTTCTGATCATGAATTTGAAAATATGTAACCATTGCATCCAATATTGTTCTGTTGGTTTTCAATTTAGAACAATAATCTTTTAATTCTATGGCATTTGATGGATAATTAAGTGGAATAGAAAACCAAATGGTTCCATCCAATAGGTTTGATCTGTACTGAACAGAAATTTCCCCCATGTTAATCCCTGAAGGGCGAAAGAGTAGTTGTTGTCAAACTGTGTAGAACTATTTTCTTGTAGCTTCTCAAAATCGGTTGGCTTGGAGAACACTTTAAGTGTGGGCCTAGTTGGTAATTAGTTAAAAACAATGGTCCCATTATCCCAAATAGGTTCCTCCCAAAGATATTAAGAGAATTTGTTATCAGAAAAAATTTGTAAATGGGAGAATCGAAGAGATGAGCACAACATTTCATCATCAACCTGATAAATAATAAATTAAACTAATAGAATTCAACGTAATGAAACTAATAAGGTGTTATAAACTAATGAGAACTCATTATAAATATGAGAGAATATGACTTATATTATCAAATTTAGTCATTTATCTACAATAAAAATAGATACAATAATAAAATGTTAAATGTAAAAAAACTAAAATTACATACCTTATCTTCAGTTGTCTTAGAACATCCAATCCTCCTTTTCTTTAATTTGTCATTGGAAATTAAGAAATGCCTTGCCAAGCACAGACAATCAATAAATGGAGTTTTGAAGAATACCTTATTTGCAGAATTTAATTGACAATAAATGCGGATCACCTCAGTGGGTTCAACTGATGGATGCAAGAATCGAGCATTACATTTTTTATATTTTTTTCGCTTCTGTAGATACATTATGTTTAGGATTTAAAATTTCTTTTGTTGCTTGAATGGTGTGTTGACCATCAACTATCCAAAAATTGATATTCTTGGAATTTAGATTTGTCTGATTTACAATTTTGATAGAGTTTACCAATGGATCAGACTCATTGATGTCAAATGGAATCAGAAGAGCATCGGGTAATGCGGTTTGAAATTTTTCTAGGAATGATTTCACTAATACTTGAACATTTAAATCATCTTGTGTTCTTAATTTGAACACTTTGGGGGCTTCTATACATCTTTCAAAAACCACTTTTCTACTAAAGGAGTTTGAAAATAGATAGCAATGCTTGAAGGCTTCATGAATCTCATCACATTGATTTGCAAGGTTTGTTGTCTCATATTCAACTTTCCTAGTTTTTTGAAATTCTATAGTAGGCTTGAAATCACTTTCTATTATGTTCTCCTCCGAATCAGATAAGTATACTCTTCTAATTGAGAATCAAGTTTATCATCTAGTATTTTATCAAAAAATTTACCTTTTTGTTGTAAATGAAGAAGTACAGATGATGTTTTTTTACTTCTTACATAATGATATCTCAGAACGATGGCGATGCATTTTAAAGGATCTATGCAACTAGTTTTTCCAGATTTAGATAAGCTCTCATACTTATGCAACTTGAACATTGAATTCTTTATCGTATTTGTTGAATCAGTACTTGAAGCTTCAATCAAATCTGGTCTAAAATTTGTATACTCCACTTGACATGAAATTAATTTTACCTCATTTTCTTTAATCAGTTCCACTTGAAAGTCAATGTCATTTTCATTGCAAGCATAGCAATTAATTATTATTCCTAATATCTCTGGTTCTTTTCCATCTATTGGTCCAAATAGATACATATCAGGAAACATATTCAGGGGAGCTTCTATTTGGATGTACCAATTTTGCACAAACTCATATTTATTAGATGTATTGTATTTTTTATTCATTTCAAAAGTAGAAGTAGAAGGTGTTATTGGCACTGCCATTTGCATTGAATAAATTTTCTTTTTTATAAGTGATAGTTGTAACATTTCATTTGCTTTAGGGCCAACCAATTCTACAAGTAACAACAAAAAATTTTCATGAGTCAAAAATGAAAGATTAATTTGCAATATTGTCACATAATTGTTCTTTTAAATATTGGAAAAATCACCTAACTAACCATTCTAAGAGAGTGTACATAAAATATTAAAACATCATTACCAGTTGAAGGAGGCATCATTTGTATATCACTTATTTTTTGTTTCTTCTTCACTACTTTACTTTGAATTTCAGGCAGACCAGATTCCACAGTTTCTAGAAAAAAATATGGAATACATGAAATACCAAATATTATTAAACAACCTTATAATACACGATTTCCATTTACATGCACAATAATAAATGAGTACATATTTTTATGCAAGTTTAATATATGACACCAAAAGTTATCACCTAATCCAACCATTTCAAAAAAAGTACAAAAAATATTAAACAACCATACCAGTTGAAGGAGGCATCGTTTGTATATCACTTGTTTTTCTTTTTCTCTTCACTACTTTACTTCGAATTTCACGCACACCAGTTTCCACAGTTTCTAGGAAAAAAATATGGAAGACATGAAATACCAAATATTATTAAACAACCTTATAATACATGATTTCCATTTACACACACAATAATAAATAAGTACATATGTTATGCAAGTTTACTATATGACACCAAAAGTTATCACCTAGCTAAAATTGCTTGAAAAAAAATTACCCATGTTAGTATGGGTTGTCCTCATTAAAACACCACTCCTAAGGTTATGTCCATGGTTTTTATTAATCAACAAGAAGTTATTAACATAATTTCTAACAACTGTAACAAAGTATAAACTAATTTTAAAATTTTCATACCATTTAAAGAATTTGGTGTCGTGTTTCTTTGAACTTCCTTTTTCCTTGGATTGCTTCCTTTTGATTTCTCGACTCTTCATAGTCCATGGTTTTCTGAAAATAAATAAAACATACTATGGCACAGTTTGAATTATTGAAGAGAATTATGAATTTATAAATACTATAACTACTCGCATCATTATATGTGTAACAAAATGAACAAGAACAATAACAAGTGTAGAACTCACAATAATAGCTAATCAAGTGTATAACATGTGTTAGATTTCCTCTTAGCACAAACTCGAGCTCCTAGAGACATTGTAGAGTGAGAAATCTAGCAAGTGCTAGATTTATGTCTACCATAAAGACAAGCAGGTTTCCAATAACATTGTAGAGTATAAGAATTCTAGATTGTGTTAAATTTTCTTCCAACACAAACACAAGCACATTTTAATTTGAAAGAAATCTAACACGTTATATTTTCTTCGAGCATAAACACAAGAACATAACAACATTGTAGGACTAAATAAGTCTAATGTGTGCTAGATTAACAACATTGCAATGTAGAATAAAATCTAACATGTGTTAGATTTCCTTTTAGCGCAAACTAAAGCATAGAAACAATGTAGAGTGAGAAATCTAGTAAGTGCTAGATTTATGTCTACCACAAATACAAGCACATTGCCAACAACAACATTGTGGAACATAAGAAATCTAGGGAGTAAATTTGAAAGAAATACAACACATGCTATATTTCCTTCTAGCACAAACACAAGAACATAACAACATTGTAGGACTAAATAAGTCTAATGTGTGCTAGATTAACAACATTGCAATGTAAAAGAAAATCTAACATGTGTTAGATTTCCTTTTAGCACAAAATCAAGCACATAGAAACATTGTAGAGTGAGAAATCTATCAAGTGCTATATTTATAAGAATTCTAGATTGTGTTAAATTCTCTTCCAACACAAAGACAACGACATTTGAATTTGAAATAAATCTAAAACATTATATTTCCTTTGAGCACAAACACAAGAACATAACAACATTGTAGGACTAAATAAGTCTAATGTGTGCTAGATTAACAACATTGCAATGTAAAATAAAATCTAACATGTCTTCGATTTCCCTTTTAGCACAAACATGAGCACATAGAAACATTGAAGGTGAGAAAATCTAGCAATGGCTAGATTTATGTCTACCACAAATACAAGCATGTTGCCAACAACAACATTGTAGAGTATAAGAAATCTAGCTTGTGTTAAATTTTCTTCCAACCCAAACACAAGCACATTTAAATTTGAAAGATGCTATATTTCCTTCTAACATAAACACGAGAACATAACAAAATTTTATGAATAAATAAGTCTAATGTGTGCTAGATTAACAACATTGTAATGTAAAATAAAATCTAACATGTGTTAGATTTACTTTTACCGAAATTCAAGCACATAGAAACATTGTAGAGTGCAAAATCTAGCAAGTGCTAACTTTTTGTCTACCACAAATACAAGCATGTTGCCAACAACAACATTGTAGAGTATAAGAAATCTAGCTTGTGTTACATTTTCTTCCAACACAAACACAAGCACATTTAAATTTGAAAGAAATCTAACATGTGCTATATTTCCTTCTATCACAAACACAAGTACATAACAACATTGTAGGACTAAATAATTCTAATGTGTGCTATATTAACAACATTGCAATGTAAAATAAAATCTAACATCTGTTAGATTTCCTTTTAGTGCAACTCAAGCACATAGAAACATTGTAGATTGAGAAATATAGCAAGTGCTAGATTTATGTCCACCACAAATACAAGCACGTTTCTAGCAACAACATTGTAGAGTATAAGAAATCTGGCTTGTGTTAAATTTTCTTCCAATACAAACACAGCACATTTAAATTCGAAAGAAATCTAACACATGTCATATTTCCTTCTAGCACAAACAAAGAACATAACAACATTTTAGGACTAAATAGGTCTAATTTGTGCTAAATTAACAACATTGCAATGTAAAAGAAAATCTAACGTGTGTTAGATTTCCTTTTGACACAAACTCAAGCACATAGAAACATTGTAGATTGAGAAATATAGCAACTGCTAGATTTATGTCAACCACAAATACAAGCATGTTGCCAACAGCAACATTGTAGAGTATAAGAAATCTAGCTTGTGTTAAATTTTCTTCCAACACAAACACAAGCATGTCTAAATTTGAAAGAGATATAACACATGCTATATTTCCTTCTAGGACAAACACAAGAACATAACAAAATTTTTGGACTAAATAAGTCTAATGTGTGCTATATTAACAACATTGCAATGTAAAAGGAAACCTAACATGTGTTAGATTTCCTTTTAGCGCAAACTCAAGCACATAGAAAAATTGATGGATTTCTGGAAATCTAGCAAGTTGTGATGGATTTCTCACACAAAACAATCTCATACTCATCTACATATCCCTCCACTTACTCCTCCCCATCTAGGAGATGCATATACATGTTTATAAACCACATCAAGTAAATTGTCTCTCTCACTCATGTGAAATCCCGGGTCTTTGTAAGATTTCCCAAACTCTACAAATAGAACAAACTCTAACATTATCATCAAGAAATTAAATCCCCCTCCATGCTCACTAAATCTAGAGTTAAAATGGATCTAAACAAAAAGCATGCACCTTAGAAAGTTGATCCCTTTGTAGGCTGAAAATAGTTGAGAAGATTTTAATTTGAGGGCTTAAATGATTCTTATCAATAATTTAGATAAATAGTCTTACTTTTTAGTTAACAATTTTTTTTTGCCAGAAATTTGAGTCATGGTTAGACAAAAATTGTAGTATAAGAAATTTAATTCACTTTCAAGACTTTTCTAACTCCATGTAAACATAAGCAAATTCTCAATCATGATTCTAATTCTCATTCAAGAGATTATTTAACTCTAAGCAAATATAGTAAAAATTACATAGCTACACCAAATTTCATTTTAAAATATGTTATCTATCTTATTTTGTCACCCATTTAAAATAAAAAATTAAATTTAAAATAAAATTAAAAACTCTTATATCTTAATAAGACATGATTGTGGGGCAATTCAATTAGTAGTTGTCATGTTTTGAAGTATTATGTAAACTATGAGATTCAAAATCAAGATCCAAAACCCCTCTGGGTCAAACCATAAACCATAAAAAACCAATCATTTTAAGGGTTGGTATGGTAAAGATCAGGTGCAATACCTTAGTGATTTTTACAGTTTAAAGAACCATGGGTTGCAATTTCTTAGACCATACTCTAATCCCTTAAGTAATGGACATGTTAACACACAGACACAATATTATATGTGTGTGTGGTTGCTAGCATATCATATGTGTGTGTGGTTGTTATATAATATTATATGTGTGTGTGGGGTTCCTAGCATGTCTATTACTTAAGGGATTAGTTTGTAGTCTAAGAAATTGTGACCCATGGGTATATAAACCATCAAAAGCACTTAAGTAATACCCCTGATCTAGATCATACCAACTCTTAACAAGATTGATACTTTCTATGGTTTCTCCTCTCAACTACCACAAATTTCAAACCTTGACCACCTTACAAAACCAAACCCTCAAAATCTAAAACATTAAAAAAATTACTTAAAAAAAAACTAACTTTAACCCACTTTTATACATGACCCATAAATAATAAAATATAGACAAAATATTATTTATAATAAATTTTCATTTTTAAACTTTTTTATTAAACATACTTTTATACCTTTTATAATAATATTATATCTTTAAAATATTTTTTCTCAAGTATAACAATATTCAATTCCCCTTCATTACAACTCTAAACTTTTTCTAATTTTAACCATTTATCTTTATTAATCTTATGGTAAAGAATTGGCCATAAAAAAAGATGTAGTTAGGCATTAGAAAGATATATAATTAGGCTATTTTCAAATTTTTATTTTGGATTATTTCTCTATACTATGAGTGGGAATCTTATTAGAATTTTATGAAATGATCAACCTTTGAAATAGTCCTAGAAAAGTAGAAATTACACTAGGCATAGAGCTCAGAAGGCTTGGAGTAAGAAGATAGCGACATATGTTGGTCGGACAACCCTCAAAAGATGAGTAGTGGCCGTAGTAGAAAATGATGTATGACTAGAGATACACAAGGTTGCATATGCAAGAGGTACTATGTACGGTTGCAATATTAAGAATTACTTTTAGGCATGGGTGATCCTCGAAGCATGGGACCATGCAACTCGTCATTTTATGTTACATGATGGACCTATACACCTAAAACTTATGGGTTGAACTTAATAATAGTGTACTTCACATGAAAGTTAACATGGTTAGTTATATGTGCGCATTTTGACATCTCCGTGTATATGTCATGTAGAATCAGAATTTTCTATCTTATAAATATAATAAAATAAAATTATAATTTTTTAATAAAATTTGTAATTTATTTTGGTATCTAGAGAAATTAGAGAAATTGGTAACGAGTTAATCTCGTACTTATGTGATACAAATAGGATCTCATATTCATGTGACATAGATAGGATTGATTTAAATCATTATTATTATAAATTCTAGTGGCGTATGTATGCTTTTTTAGCACATAAAAGTAAATTAGAGAGATTTGAACACTAGACCTCATACCCGTGTGACCTAGATAGGATCAATTCCAATCGCTATCATTATAAACTCTAGTCGTGTATGTATGTCTTTTTAGCACATAAATGTAAATTAGAGAGATTTGAACGCTAGACTTCCTCACACATAATATTTCATTCACATAACCATTTCCTCTTGAATGTCTAGAGGCTTATAAGCATGGAAGTTTGAGGCTAGATATTCTACTCGTGATCATGCTTGAGAGCCCCCTAAAGTGCCATGATGACCATTTCCATGTTGGCAAAGAGCTCGTTAATGAGTCATGGTTGTTGGAGGTAGCAAGATGTCACAAAGTCTAACACAGGGATGGGAGGGAAGCTACATGAGACAGTTAGGAAAAAGATAGGTCGTGATAACTTTCTAAGCAAGTTGCACCAAGGACGAGCTTGGGGCTAAGCATTTTCCATCAGAAAAAGTCGCTAAGGGAAGGGGGTAACCAATGAAGTAGACAAAAGGAAACCCACCCAAGAAACCAAAGAGGAATGTGAGTGCATGGTGGGAAAGGGAAGAAATAGGAGTAGGTGTCAAAGTGTTAACTAAATCTTGAGCTAGTGGCCAAGGATGAAGAGCATATTGGAGTGAACCCAATCCATGTAGATGAGCAAAAAAAATTAATCATGCCAAAGGGCTTCTTCTACACACCTTGGGAGGCGAGGTCCCATAAATTCACTATGATGTGGTGGCATGAATAGGAGGGAGGTGGTGAGAGGGCACATCGAATCCAATAGGATCCATTTAATTCCCATTATAACACCCCATCAGGTTTCAAAATTCCTAGGGGGTGATTTCTTGGCATTCTTTAAGGGAGTGTATTTTGATGAATAATATTTAATATATAGTGGGAGGTATAAATTTGGAAAGAGTCATCCATATTATAAAGATTAAATGCATTATATTGTAATTTGAACCATTTAAATTTAAAATTCTAAAATTCCGCCAACAATTCAAGCGGTTTCTTTCTAAGCCAAGAATGAAAATGGAGCACTACAGCTCTGGTTTTGTATGTCCCATAGAAATCAAGGTATCGGATGAATCTTTTTTGGACAGGGGATTGTTTATTACACAGGATTGCATGGCAGGAGATCTGGTTCTGTTCTGTAATCCTATTGTGGACACCATGAAAGAAGGATAGGCTCTAGACCATATCAGTTTAGGGATGCATTGATTTAATGGACTTTCTGACATTGAAGTGCAAGAATTACATCCTAAGATCTTCATTGAGGCTAAACGATCCCCAATTTTACACAAATGGATATGGACTCTTTTCTATCATTCCAGATTATCCCTTGATATACATCTGTATTAGCTTGAGCAATACCAAGAAAGGAAATCACAACAAGGTGCCACTGATTTACAGGAGGAATGGGCTAATTGGGATATCCAGTTAGCTGATTCTATGCGATTATATGCTACAGGTGTGCAGTATCCAAACCAAAACGAACCTTCAAAGGCCAAGATTTTCTTTCGAGTATACCTGCTTCCAGGGTTTATCAATCATTCCTGTATTCCATCTACATCAAGATTCTACATTGGGAAATACAATAGCTTGTTTATGTTATTATTTCCACAAACCCCGAAAATAAGATTTATCCCCGTCCCAGCCCGCTAAGAGGAAGAAGAAACAAAAAACTTGAACTACCTGCTACCAACTCAAACTATTAGTTGCTTCTAGTCTCCTTTATTATTAAATGTGTTTTGTATTTTAATATATTTCATAGACACAAAATTTTGAGAGAAATTACTTCTCCAGATTTCATGTTTTTCATGATCTACTAGTATCACTCTGGCAGTTGGGTGTTCATAAACGTATGTTGTGGAAATTTATTCTGATCATATTCACTTTAGAAGTTGCATTCATGTTTGTTAACCATGTTTTACATTGTCCAGTGGCTCGAGCTTCTTCCCTAGTCATCTCAATTTCAGTACTACTATTTGATGCTAGCCTTGATCATAATTCGTTCCAAGCTACATTTTGGGTCTGAGTCAGCCTTTCTTATCTTGGATAACGTGTCTTTCTTATGTAAATATTTATGCTTTTCTAGATGTGCTCTGCTACCTCTTCGTACTTCATGATGTCAATTTAATATTGAGTGTGGTTTTGGGGTTGCAACACTTAAATCATTCTTAACTTCTCACTCAAACAATAGTCTTTTCATCCATTTGTAATCTATTTTTCCCATGTTTCTAAAAAGCCCCTTTCTTTGGTGACTGTCGTATATGGCTATATAATTCTTTCTGATACTTACATGTCAATCCCATTTGATTGTTTGGTCTAATATATAAATCATGAAGTCAAATCTACATAGGTCAATGTCAGTTATACTCATAATCTCATATAGTGTTTTAAATCACATTTATTCAGAATAAGATAGGACAAGGTGAAGGAATTAACTTATCAGACATCAACATAAACCTTTTGGACCATGCATTTCCAATATGTATATCATTATTGTAAGTACTCACTTGATCCAAAAGGTAATATGAAATATCTCTCATTCTATCATCAATAATACCAGAATGTCCATGCACATGAATATTCAACAACAACCCTAGAGCATTCAAGTAAACCTGAGAACCCAAAAGTTAGTTGATTGCAAATGAAAACCCTTAGAACCCAAAAGACAGTCAATTGCAAATGAAAACCAAGCGTAGGTAATCTTAAGAATATCTTAAACCAGGCCAGTCTCCCAATTTAGCAAAATGGAGAAAGGTTATAGTAATCATGACGTGTGAAGGATCAACATTCTCTCTTTGCAAATAAGCCAAGATATGGGAGTCATATATATGGAGCACTTTACTCAAATGTGCATGGACTTCCAAGTAACATAAAACTAGATGCCACCAATTGTGAGTATACCTGGTACCCTAAAACATGTCAGTGCATGATCGAACCCACTTTGCAAACTACCTACCATATGTAATGTATGGATCACTGATCAATGATAGAAGAGGGAAAATACTACTTCACATGAATGAACAACAAGCATTCCATGAATCCAAACAAGTTTTCATAGATTGGACTGCCTCCTTAAAGCGACATTCATGCTGAAGCACGTGACATAGCTGTACGAAAAACTAATGGAGATCAAAGGCATGTTGTAAAAAATGATTAACACAAATAAAGTAGGTGCCCCCAATCAAAACAGACTACTATTTTTCAAATGCAATGCAAAAAATAAGCCATCAATCTTGCATAAAAATTTAAAATATAGCATGTTAAGTGTCTACTGTGTTGTGGCAAACACCGCATGCTCATACCATGGTTCATCACTTTTGATTGTCAAGCCTTTCCTTGAAGCCAATTTTGCATCCCCCATTCGCCCAAACTCCAGTAAATAAAATGAAAGCATTCCATATATATATTTTTCACCTTGATTTGTTGGCAAAAGCTGTCTTGATAAGTTAGAATCTATGAATAGAAAATCTTAGACTCTTCTGAACATATAATTTTTAGATTGAACGATAGAGTGTAAGAGAAATGTCTTGACTCCTATTACAGGCTAACCCCTATTGGTTGTCTAATTCTATTCTGGCATGCATAGTAGATAAAAAAAACCTAGAAGGAAATGAAAGAATATGTTTCTTAACTGCTCACCAAAGCAATTTTCAATTCCATAGAAAACCCTGTATGGGAAAATTGAATCGTCATGCATATTTTATGAGATACACCATATTTTCTTTGAAAAACTATTCAATTAGATTAGTAATAAATATAATTAGGTCTGTAAAACTTATATACCACGTCAAGGTCTTTAGAATGCGTGTTACACATATACCTAACAGAAATGGGAAGCAATACCTGCTCTACAAGCTGAAGATAAAGATAAGGTTGCACAATGTAAAAGCAAAGCACCTGGGCCCTTTTTAGTGACACATAATCCTTTGGAAAGTCCTTCAGGAGATGCAAAGAAAAATAAGTTGTTATTTTAGAAACTGACACTCCTGAAAAACAGATTAGAAAAACCCCATTTTGTTCAAAATTCATACTTCTTGCTAGCTAGTTATTAATCATAAAAATATAGCAAAACTATTGAAGGAGAAAAGATACAAGTGTGTGACAAAGTACTACATCGAATGCAGTATGGTTGTATCCAAAAAAGAATCTATCATTCCAACTACCCAAGGAACAGAAAGTAACAAAAAAAATATGATAGAAGTGAAACTTAAAAGATAGAAAAAAGAAAAGAACGAAACTAGTGGACGCACTTGCAGAGCCAATGGGTGGATTGTACCTGCAAATTAGGATTAATGGTCAAAATTTCTCCAAAGGAAGTTTTTTATTGTATTTCTGAAATGATAAATGTTACAAATGAAAGGGTATTCTTTACACTAATTGAGGTGGAAACCCTAAAACTTAAAAGCTCTAGTAACTAATAAAAGTGATAAGACCCTTATTACACAACAATGACATTTTACATATATCAAAATATGGTATTGTAAAGACCTAAGACAAGAACATTATTACAAAATTATGAGCTTACAGACAAAATAACTGATTTATATTATGTAATGTCTAAAATCTTATGTGGTGAGGTACACAGCATGCCCTCCCTATAAAAAGTTTTATGCCTGTCTCTAATAAAATCAGTAGGGTTGTTGAGGTCCATGCAACCTACGATGATTAACACACACAAGATGAGGGCCCACTGTCCCCCAAATCCCCACTCTTTAAGCCCAGCTACCTCCTTGATGGCTATTAGAAGATTCCTTTAGAATACCTCACCCAATCAATAAGATCAATGCCTTAAATTGGATCTATGGGTGAAACAAAGGAGTTAATGATTTGTTGTCCTACTGCCTGACTATGTATGAATTAAGGTGGGTAATTACTAATAAATTATGATAGTCACCTTTTTATAGGACTTATGTAAACTAATACATGTCATAAGCAGTGGCTTTTTAGGTAGGCATATAAGGTGTCAAGTTTGGAAGTTGAAAGGTTAGTTTTATGAAGTTGCAATTGAACACAATATTGACATGTAAAAAGGTATGTAACCCTACAAGGGTGGATGAACCTTCCAAATAATAAAGTTAATATCATTATCAGTCTTGCAAAGGGAATATATTGCCAACGCTCCAGAAATAAACTTATCTGAAATATAGAGGAAGAAATTGGAAATCATTGGAAAATATCAGCACACATAAACTTGGACTGAAAGCTCAGAAAATATTGGAAACATTGGCACCCTGAAAAACTCAGGAAAAATTGGAAATATTAGAAGAATTTGTATATTTTTTCAATACTGATTATTATCATCTCCCTTTCTCTCTGTTTTATGTGTACATTATCTCAAATTTGAAGTTTTAAGCAAATGATCTGCATACATAATTTTGCTGATACAATACCCAATGGAAAAAATTAGAAGGGAACCTTTTGTAGGAAACTAGAAGCGTAGTTTTGTCTTGCACGCAACTACTAACATTCCACACCTTATCTTCTCTTTTCATAAGTACAATACTAAACTTGAGCTAATATACAGGACATACAATGTCAAGTTCCAATTATACATGATCAAGTGTTTAATGTATATGATTGATTAGACAAACTAACGTCTCATGGACACTTAAAAATGTTAAGATTTTTGGTTTTGGCTGTGTATGTGAGTGATGGTCTTGTGGATAGAAATATGCTTATTCTTAGCCAGTGGGTCATTTTCTAGATCAGCTGTAGTTTTTGTCTAAATTTGAAATTCTTGCACCTATTTAGGATGGTGTATTTTATGATTACTTCTAGCTTTGTTCTAAATTTTTAATTACTGTAATGAAAATATGAGCTATGAAAAATCTGATACTCAAGGATAAGTTGGGGTAGAGCTAGTTTATTTTTAGGTAAATTGCGACTTTCATTCTTTACAAGTTTGTATTAAATGCTAGATATGATATCTTAACTCTGACATAAAATGTATTAATATTGACCATTTTTCACACAGGTTTTCATCTTCTTGACATTTTAATTTACTGCATTATGGGACATGTTGCCTTTGACTCCATGTCCAACCAATTGTGTATATTTCTTAACACCTTTTTTATTAGAAGTTGGTAATTTTTCCAGTCATTATGGCACCAATAATGGAATAGGAATATCTTTCTTATCTGCTCACCAAAGCAATTTTCAATTCCATAGAAAACCCAGTATGAGAAAATTGAATCATCATGCATCTTTTATGAGATACACCATATGTTTTTTGAAATACTATTCAATTAGATTAATAATAAATATAAATATCTCTCTAAAACTTATATACCATGTCAAAGTCTTCAGAATGCGTATTAGACATATACCTGACGGAAAGTGGAAGCAGTACCTGCTCTACAAGCTGAAGAGAAAGATCAGGTCGGCCAATGTAAAAGCAAAGCTCCTGGGCTCTTTTCAGTGACACCAAATCCTTTGTGAAGTCCTCCAGGAGCTGCAAAGAAAAATAATTTTTTATTTCACAAATTGACAGTCCTCACAAACATATTAGAAAAGCCCCATTTTATTCAAAATTCATACTTCTTACTAGCTAGTTATTAATCATAAAAATATAGCAAAACTAATGAAGGAGAAAAGATGAAAGTGTGTGACAAACTACTACATCGAATGCAGTATGGTTGTATCCGAAAAAGAACCTATGATTGCAAATACCTAAGGAACTAAAAATAACAACAAAAATATGATAGGAGTGAAACTCAAAAGATAGAAAAAAGAAAAGAACGAAACTAGTGGAGACACCGGCACAGCCAGTGGGTGGATTGTACTTGCAAATCAGGATTAATGGACAAAACTTTTCAAAAGGAACTTTTTGATTGTATTTCTGAAATGATAAATGTTACAAAAGAAAGGGGGCTCTTTATACCAATTGATGTGGAAACCGTAAAACTTAAAAGCTCTAGTAACTAATAAAAGTGATAAGACCCTTATTACACAACAATGCCATTTTACACGTATCAAAATATGATATTGTAAAGAGGTAAGACAAGAACATTATTACAAAATTATGAGCTTACAGAAAAAATAACTGATTTATATTTTGTAATGTCTAAAATGTTATGTGGTGAGGTACACAACATGCCCTCCGTTTAAAAAGTTTTATCCCTGTCTCTAATCAAATCCGTAGGGTTGTTGAGGTCCATGCAACCTACTATGATTAACACACACAAGATGAGGGCCCACTGTCCCCCAAATCCCCACCCTTTAAGCCCAGCTACCTCCTTGATGGCTATTAGAAGATTCCTTTAGAATACCTCACCCAATCAATAAGATCAATTCCTTAAATTGGATCTATGGGCAAAACAAAGGAGTTAATGATTTGTTGTCCTACTGGCTAAGTATGTATGAATTAAGGTGGGTAATTACTAATAGATTATGATGGTCACCTCTTTATAGGACTTATGTAAATTAATACATGTAATAAGCAGTGGCTTTTTAGGTAGGCATATAAGGTTTCAGGTTTGGAAGTTGAAAGGTTAGTTTTATGAAGTTGCAATTGAATACAATATTGACATCTAAAAGCATATGTAACCCTACAAGGGTGGATGAACCTTCCAAATAATAAAGTTAATATTATTATCACTCTTGCAAAGGGAATATATTGCCAACGCTCCAGAAATAAACTTATCTGAAATATAGAGGAAGATATTGGAAATCATTGGAAAATATCAGCACACATAAACTTGGACTGAAAGCTCAGAAAATATTGGAAACATTGGCACCCTGAAAAACTCAGGAAAAATTGGAAATATTAGAAGAATTTGTAGATTTTTTCAACACTGATTATTATGATCTCCCTTTCTCTTTGTTTTATATGTACATTATCTGAAATTTGAAGTTTTAAGCAAATGATATGCATACATAATTTTGCTGATACAATGTCTAATGGAAAAAATTAGAAGGGAACCCTTTGTAGGAAACTAGAAGCGTAGTTTTGTCTTGCACGCAACTGCTAACATTCCACACCTTATCTTCTCTTTTCATAAGTACAATACTGAACTTGTGCTAATCTGCAAGACATACAATGTCAAGTTCCAATTATACATGATCAAGTGTTTAATGTATATCATTGATTAGACAAACTAACGTCTCATGGACACTTAAAAATTTTAAGATTTTTGGTTTTGGCTGTGTATGTTTAATGATGGTCTTGTGGACAGAAATATGGTTATTCTTAGCCAGTGTGTCATTTTCTAGATCAGCTGTAGTTTTTGTCTAAATTTGAAATTCTTGCATATATTTAGGATGGTGTATTTTCTGATTACTTCTAGCTTTGTTCTAAATTTTTAATTACTGTAATGAAAATATGAGCTATGCAAAATCCGATACTCAAGGATGAGTTGGGGTAGAGCTAGTTTACTTTTAGGTAAATTGCGACATTCATTCTTTACAAGTTTGTATTAAATGATAGATATGATATCTTAACTCTCACATAAAATGTATTAATATTGACCATTTTTCACACAGGTTTTCATCTTCTTGACATTTTAATTTACTGCATTATGGGACATGTTGCTTCTGACTCCATGTCCAACCAATTGTATATATTTCTTAACACCTTTCTTATTAGAAGTTGGTAATTTTTCCAGTCATTATGGCACCAATAATGGATTAGGAATATCTTTCTTATCTTCTCACCAAATCAATTTTCAATTCCATAAAAAACCCCGTATGAGAAAATTGAATCATCATGCATCTTTTATGAGATACATCATATGTTTTTTGAAATACTATTCAATTAGATTAGGAATAAATATAAATATCTCTCTAAAACTTATATACCATGTCAAGGTCTTCAGAATGCGTATTAGACATATACCTGACGGAAAGTGGAAGCAATACATGCTCTACAAGCTGAAGAGAAAGATCAGGTCGGCCAATGTAAAATCAAAGCTCCTGGGCTCTTTTCAATTACACGAAATCCTTTGTAAAGTCCTTTAGGAGATGCAAAGCAAAATAAGTTTTTATTTCACAAATTGATAGTCCTCACAAACATATTAGAAAAGTCACATTTTATTCAAAATTCATACTTCTTACTAGCTAGTTATTAATCATAAAATTATAGGAAAACTAATGAAGGAGAAAAGATGAAAGTGTGTGACAAATTACTACATCGAATATAGTATGGCTGTATCCAAAAAAGAATCTATCATTGCAACTACCCAAGGAACTGAAAATAACAACAAAAATATGATAGGAGTGAAACTCAAAAGATAGAAAAAAGAAAAGAACGAAACTAGTGGAGGCACCTGCACAGCCAGTGGGTGGATTGTACTTGCAAATCAGGATTAATGGACAAAACTTCTCCAAAGGAACTTTTTGATTTTATTTCTAAAATTATAAATGTTACAAATGAAAGGGGACTCTTTATACCAGTTGAGGTGGAAACTGTAAAACTTAAAAGCTCTAGTAACTAATAAAAGTAATAAGACCCTTATTACACAACAATGACATTTTACACATATCAAAATATGGTATTGTAAAGACCTAAGACAAGAACATTATTACAAAATTCTGAGCTTACAGAGAAAATAACTTATTTATATTATGTAATGTCTAAAATCTTATGTGGTGAGGTACACAACATGCCCTCCCTTTAAAAAGTTTTATCCCTATCTCTAATCAAATCCATAGGGTTGTTGAGGTCCATGCAACCTACTATTATTAACACACACAAGATGAGGGCCCACTATCCCCCAAATCCCCACCCTTTAAGCCCAGCTACCTCCTTGATGGCTATTAGAAGATTCCTTTAGAATACCTCACCCAATCAATAATATCAATGCCTTAAATTGGATCTATGGGCGAAACAGAGGAGTTAATGATTTTTTGTCCTACTAGCTGACTAGGTATGAATTAAGGTGGGTAATTACTAATAGATTATGATGGTCACCTTTTTATAGGACTTTTGTAAATTAATAAATGTAATAAGGAGTGGCTTTTTAGGTAGGCATATAAGGTTTCAAGTTTGGAAGTTGAAAGGTTAGTTTTATGAAGTTGCAATTGAATACAATATTGACATCTAAAAACATATGTGACCCTACAAGGGGGGATGAACCTTCCAAATAATAAAGTTAATATTATTATCAGTCTTGCAAAGGGAATATATTGCCAACGCTCCATAAATAAAGTTATCTGAAATATAGAGGAAGATATTGGAAATCATTGGAAAATATCAGCACACATAAAATTGGACTGAAAGCTCAGAAAATATTGGAAACATTGGCACCCTGAAAAACTCAGCAAAATTGGAAATATTAGAAGAAATTGTAGATTTTTTCAACATTGATTATTATCATCTCCCTGTCTTTCTGTTTTATGTGTACATTATCTAAAATTTGAAGTTTTAAGCAAATGATCTGCATACATAATTTTGCTGATACAATGTCGAATGGAAAAAATTAGAAGGGAACCCTATGTAGGAAACTAGAAGTGTAGTTTTGTCTTGCACGCAACTACTAACATTCCACACCTTATCTTCTCTTTTCATAAGTACAATACTGAACTTGTGCTAATCTGTAGGACATACAATGTCAAGTTCCAATTATACATGATCAAATGTTTAATGTATATCATTGATTAGACAAACTAACATGTCATGGACACTTAAAAATGTTAAGATTTTTGGTTTTGGTTGTGTATGTTAGTGATGGTCTTGTGGACAGAAATATGCTTATTCTTAGCCAGTGGGTCATTTTCTAGATCAACTGTAGTTTTTGTCTAAATTTGAAATTCTTGCACATATTTAGGATGGTGTATTTTATGATTACTTCTAGATTTGTTCTAAATTTTTAATTATTGTAATGAAAATATGAGCTATGCAAAATCCGATACTCAAGGATAAGTTGGGGTAGAGCTAGTTTACTTTCAGGTAAATTGCAACCTTCATTCTTTACAAGTTTGTATTAAATTCTAGATATGATATCTTAACTCTCACATAAAATGTATTAATATTGACCATTTTTCACACATGTTATCATCTTCTTGACATTTTAATTTACTGCATTATGGGACATGTTACTTTTGACTCCATGTCCAACAAATTGTGTATATTTCTTAACACCTTTTTTATTAGAAGTTGGTAATTTTTCCAGTCATTATGGCACCAATAATGGATTAGGAATATCTTTCTTAACTGCTCACCAAAGCAATTTTCAATTCCATAGAAAACACCGTATGAGAAAATTGAATCATCATGCATCTTTTATGAGATACACCATATGTTTTTCGAAATACTATTCAATTAGATTAGTAATAAATATAAATAGCTCTCTAAAACTTATATACCATGTCAAGGTCTTCAGAATGCGTATTAGACATATACCTAACGGAAAGGGGAAGCAATACCTGCTCTACAAGTTGAAGAGAAAGATCAGGTCGGCGAATGTAAAAGAAAAGCTCCTGGGCTCTTTTCAATGACACCAAACCGTTTGGGAAGTCCTTTAGGAGCTGCAAAGCAAAATAAGTATTTATTTCACAAATTGACAGTCCTCACAAACAGATTAGAAAAGCCCCATTTTATTCAAAATTCATACTTCTTACTAGCTAGTTATTAATCATAAAAATATAGCAAAACTAATGAAGGACAAAAGATGAAAATGTGTGACAAATTACTACATCGAATGCAGTATGGTTGTATCCAAAAAAGAATATATCATTGCAACTAACCAAGGAACTGAAAATAACAACATAAATATGATAGGAGTGAAACTCAAAAGATAGAAAAAAGAAAAGAACGAAAGTAGTGGAGGCACCTGAACACCCAATTGATGGATTGTACCTGCAATTCAGGATTAATGGACAAAACTTCTCCAAACGAACTTTTTGATTGTATTTCTAAAATGATAAATGTTACAAATGAAAGGGGACTCTTTATACCAAGTGAGGTGGAAACCCTAAAACTTAGAAGCTCTAGTTAGTAATAAAAGTGATAATACCCTTATTACATAACAATGACATTTTACAGATATCAAAATATGGTATTGTAAAGACCTAAGACAAGAACATTATTACAAAATTATGAGCTTACATTCAAAATAACTTATTTATATTATGTAATGTCTAAAATCTTATGTCGTCAGGTACACATCATGCCCTCCCTTTAAATTTTTTTATCCCTATCTCTAATCAAATCAGTAGGTTTGCTGAGGTCCATGCAACCTACTATGATTAACACACACAAGATGAGGGCCCGCTGTCCCCCAAATCCCCTCTTCAAGCCCAGCTACCTCCTCGATAGCTATTAGAAGATTCCTTTAGAATACCTCACCCAATGAATAAGATCAATGCCTTAAATTGGATCTATGGGTGAAACATAGGAGTTAATGATTTGTTGTCCTACTGCTTGACTATGTATGAATTAAGGTGGGTAATTACTAATAGATTATGATGGTCACCTTTTTATAGGACTTATGTAAATTAATACATGTAATAAGCAGTGGCTTTTCAGTTAGGCATATAAGGTGTCAAGTTTGGAAGTTGAAAGGCTAGTTTGACGAAGTTGCAATTGAATACAATATTGACATCTAAAAACATATGTAACCCTAGAAGGGTGGATGAACCTTCCAAATAATAAAGTTAATATTATTATCACTCTTGCAAAGGGAATATATTGCCAACGCTCCAGAAATAAACTTATCTAAAATATAGAGGAAGATATTGGAAATCATTGGAAAATATCAGCACACATAAACTTGGACTCAAAGCTCAGAAAATATTGTAAACATTGGCACCCTGAAAAACTCAGGAAAAATTGGAAATATCAGAAGAATTTGTAGATTTTTTCAACACTGATTATTATCATCTCCCTTTCTCTCTGTTTTATGTGTACATTATCTACAATTTGAATTTTTAAGCAAATGATCTGCATACATAATTTTGCTGATACAATGTCCAATGGAAAAAATTAGAAGTGAACCCTTTGTAGGAAACTAGAAGCGTAGTTTTGTCTTGCATGCAACTACTAACATTCCACACCTTATCTTCTCTTTTCATAAGTACAATACTAAACTTGTGCTAATCTGGAGGACATACAATGTCAAGTTCCAATTATACATGATCAAGTGTTTAATATATATCATTGATTAGACAAACTAACGTCTCATGGACACTTAAAAATGTTAAGATTTTTGGTTTTGGCCGTGTATGTCGGTGATGGTCTTGTGGAAAGAAATATGCTTATTCTTAGCTAGTGGGTCATTTTCTAGATCAGCTGTAGTTTTTGTCTAAATTTAAAATTCTTGCACATATTTAGGATGATGTATTTTATGATTACTTCTAGCTTTGTTCTAAATTTTTAATTACTATAATGAAAATATGAGATATGCAAAATTTGTTACTCAAGGATAAGTTGGGGTAGAGCTAGTTTACTTTTAGGTAAATTGCGACTTTCATTCTTTACAAGTTTGTATTAAATTCTAGATATGATATCTTAACTCTCACATAAAATGTATTAATATTGAGCATTTTTCACACATGTTTTCATCTTCTTGAGATTTAAATTTACTACATTATGGGACATGTTTCTTCTGACTCCATGTCCAACCAATTGTGTATATTTCTTAACACCTTTTTTCTTAGAAGTTAGTAATTTTTCCAGTAATTATGGCAACAATAATGGATTAGGAATATCTTTCTTAACTACTCACCAAAGCAAATTTCAATTCCATAGAAAACCCTGTATGAGAAAATTGAATCATCATGCATCTTTTATGAGATACACCATATGTTTTTTGAAATACTATTCAATTAGATTAGTAATAAATATAAATATCTCTCTAAAACTTATATACCATGTCAAGGACTTTAGAATTCATATTAGACATATACCTAATGGAAAGGGGAAGCAATACCTGCTCGACAAGCTAAAGAGAAAGATCAAGTCGGCCAATGTAAAAGCAAAGCTCCTGGGCTCTTTTCAGTGACATGAAATCCTTTTGGGAAGTCCTTCAGGAGCTGCAAAGCAAAATAAGTTTTTATTTGACAAATTGAGAGTCCTCGCAAACATATTAGAAAAGCCCTATTTTATTCAAAATTCATACTTCTTACTTGCTAGTTATTAATCATAAAAATATAGGAAAACTAATGAAGGAGAAAAGATGAAAGTGTGTGACAAATTACTACATCGAATGGAATATGGTTGTATCCAAAAAAGAATCTATCATTGCAACTACCCAAGGAACTGAAAATAACAACAGAAGTATGATAGGAGTGAAACTCAAAAGATAGAAAAAAGAAAAGAACGAAACTAGTGGAGGCAACTGCACAGCCAGTGGGTGGATTGTACTTGCAAATCAGGATTAATGGACACAACTTCTCCAAAGGAACTTTTTGATTGTATTTCTGAAATGATAAATGTTACAAATGAAAGGGGACTCTTTATACCAATTGACGTGGAAACCCTAAAACTTAAAAGCCCTAGTTACTAATAAAAGTGATAAAGCCCATATTACACAACGATGGCATTTTACAGATATCAAGATATGGTATTATAAAGACCTAAGACAAGAACACTACTACAAAATTATGATCTTACAGACAAAATAGTTGATTTATTTTATGTAATGTCTAAAAGCTTATGTGGGGAGGTACACAACATGCCCTCCCTTTAAAACGTTTTATCCCTATCTCTAATCAAATCAGTAGGGTTTTTGAGGTCCATGCAACCTAATATGATTGACACACAAGATGATGGCCCACTGTCCCCCAAATCCCCACTCTTTAAGCCCAGCTACCTCCTTGATGGCTATGAAACGATTCCTTTAGAATACCTCACCCAATCAATAAGATCAATGCCTTAAATTGGATATATGGGTGAAACAGAGGAGTTAACTATTTGTTGTCCTACTGGCTGACTATGTTTGAATTAAGGTGGGTAATTACTAATAGATTATGATGGTCACCTTTTTTTATAGGACTTATGTAAATTAATACATGTAATAAACAATGGCTTTTTAGGTAGGCATATAAGGTGTCAAGTTTGGAAGTTGAAAGGTTAGTATGATGAAGTTGTAATTGAATACAATATTGACATCTAAAAACATATGTAACCCTGCAAGGGTGGATGAACCTTTCAAATAATAAAGTTTATATTATTACCAATCTTGCAAAGGGAATATATTGCCAACGCTCCAAAAATAAACTTATCTAAAATATAGAGGAAGATATTGGAAATCATTGGAAAATATTAGCACACATAAACTTGCACTGAAAGCTCAGAAAATATTGGAAACATTGACACCCTGAAAAACTCAGGAAAAATTGGAAATATCAGAAGAATTTGTAGAATTTTTCAAAACTGATTGTTATAATCTCTCTTTCTCTCTATTTTATGTGTACATTATCTGAAATTTGAAGTTTCAAGAAAATGATCTGCATACATAATTTTGCGGATACAATGTCCAATGCCAAAAATTAGAATTGAATCCTTTGTAGGAAACTACAAGCGGAGTTTTTTCTTGCACGCAACTACTAACATTCCCCAGCTTATCTTCTATTTTCATAAGTATAATACTGAACTTTTGCTAATCTACAGGACATACAATGTCAAGTTCCAATTATACATGATCAAGTGTTTAATGTATATCATTGATTAGACAAACTAATGTCTCATGGACACTTAAAAATGTTAAGATTTTTGGTTTTGGTTGTGTATGTCAGTGATGGTCTTGTGGATAGAAATATGCTTATTCTTAGCCGGTGGGTCATTTTCTAGATCAACTGTAGTTTTTGTCTAAATTTGAAATTTTTGCACATATTTAGGATGGTGTATTTTATCATTACTTCTAGCTTTGTTCTAAATTGTTAATTACTGTAATGAAAGTCTGAGCTATGCACAATCTGTTACTCAAGGATAAGTTGGGGTAGAGCTAGTTTACTTTTAAGTAAATTGTGACTTTCATTCTTTACAAGTTTGTATTAAATGCTAGATATGATATCTTAACTCTCACATAAAATGTATTAATATTGACGATTTTTCACACAGGTTTTCATCTTCTTGACATTTTAATTTATTGCGTTATGGGACATGTTTCTTCTCACTCCATGTCCAACCAATTGTTTATATTTCTTAACACCTTTGTATTAGAAGTTGGTAATTTTTCCAGTCATTATGGCACCAATAATGGATCAAGAATATCTTTCTTAACTGCTCACCAAAACAATTTTCAATTCCATAGAAAACCACGTATCAGAAAATTGAATCATCATGCATCTTTTATGAGATACACCATATGTTTTTTGAAATACTATTCAATTAGATTATTAATAAATATAAATAGGTTTCTAAAACTTATATACCACATCACGGTCTTCAGAATGTGTATTAGACATATACCTGACAGAAAGGGGAAGCAATACCTGCTCTACAAGCTGAAGAGAAAGATTAGGTCAACCAATGTAAACGCTAAGCACCTGGGCTCTTTTCAGTGACACCAAATCCTTTGGGAAGTCCTTCAGGAGCTGCAAAGAAAAATAAGTTGTTTTTTCAGAAACTGAGAGTCCTCACAAACAAATTAGAAAAATCCCATTTTATTCAAAATTCATACTTCTTGCTAGCTAGTTATTAATCATAAAAATATAGTGAAAATAATGAAGGAGAAAAGATGCAAGTTTGTGACAATGTACTACATCGAATGCAGTATGGTTGTATCCAAAAAGGAATCTGTCATTGCAACTACCCAAGGAACTGAAAATAAAAACCAAAATACGATAGGAGTGAAACTCAAAAGATCGAAAAAAGAAAAGAACGAAACTAGTGGAGGCACCTGCACACCCAATGGGTGGATTGTACCTGCAGATCAGGATTAATGGACAAAACTTCTCCAAAGGAACTTTTTGATTGTATTTCTGAAATGATAAATGTTACAAATGAAAGGGGACTCTTTATAGAAAATGAGGTGGAAACCCTCAAACTTAAAAGCTCTAGTTACTAATAAAAGTGATAAGACCCTTATTACACAACAATGACATTTTATAGATATCAAAATATGGTATTATAAAGACCTAAGACAAGAAAATTATTACAAAATTATGAGTTTAGAGACAAAATAGTTTATCTATATTACGTAAAGTCTAAAATCTTATGTGGTAGGTACACAACATGCCCTCCCTTTAAAAATTTATATCCCTATCTTTAATCAAATCAGTAGGGTTGTTGAGGTCCATGCAACCTACTATGATTCACACACACAAGATGAGGGCCCACTGTTGCACAAATCCCCACTCCTTAAGACCAACTACCTCCTTGATGGCTATGAGAAGATTCCTTTAGAATACCTCACCCAATCAATAAGATGAATTCCTTAAATTAGATCTATGGGTGAAACAGAGGAGTTATCTATTTGTTGTCCTACTGGCTGACTATGTATGAATTAAGGTGGGTAACTAATAATAGATTATGATGGTCATCTTTTTATAGACTTCTGTAAATTAATACATGTAATAAGCAGTGGCTTTTTAGGTAGGCCTATAAGGTGTCAAGTTTTGAAGTTGAAAGGTTAGTTTTATGAACTTGCAATCGAATACAATATTGACATCCAAAAACATATGTAACCCTACATGGGTGAATGAAGCTTCCAAATAATAAAGTTAATATTATTATTAGTCTTGCAAAGGGAATATATTGGCAACTCTCCAGAAATAAACTTGTCTGAAATATAGAGGAAGATATTGGAAATCATTGAAAATTTTCAGCACACATAAACTTGGACTCGCACAAATCCCCACTCCTTAAGCCCAACTACCTCCTTGATGGCTATGAGAAGATTCGTTTAGAATACCTCACCCAATCAATAAGATCAATGCCTTAAATTAGATCTATGGGTGAAACAGAGGAGTTATCTATTTGTTGTCCTACTGGCTGACTATCTATGAATTAAGGTGGGTAATTACTAATAGATTATGATGGTCACCTTTTTATAGACTTATGTAAATTAATACATGTAATAAGTAGTGGCTTTTTAGGTAGGCCTATAAGGTGTCAAGTTTGGAAGTTGAAAGGTTAGTTTTATGAACTTGCAATCGAATACAATATTGACATCCAAAAACATATGTAACCCTACATGGGTGAATGAAGCTTCCAAATAATAAGGTTAATATTATTATTAGTCTTGCAAAGGGAATATATTGGCAACGCTCCAGAAATAAACTTGTCTGAAATATAGAGGAAGATATTGGAAATCATTAGAAAATTTCAGCACACATAAACTTGGACTCAAAGCTTAGAAAATATTAGAAACATTGGCACCCTAAAAAACTGAGGAAAAATTGAAAATATCAGAAGAATTTGTAGATTTTTAAACACTGATTATTATCATCTCTCTTTCCCTATGTTTTATGTGTACATTATCTGAAATTTGAAGTTTTATGCAAATTATCTGCATACATAATTTTGTTGATACAATGTCCAATGGAAAAACTTAGAAGGGAATCCTTTGTAGGAAACTACAAGTATAGTTTTTTCTTGCATGCAACTACTAACATTCCACAACTTATCTTCTCTTTTCATAAGTACAATTCTAAACTTGTGCTAATCTGCGGGACATACAATGTCAAGTTCCAATTATACATGATCAAGTGTTTAATGTATATCATTGATTAGACAAACTAACATCTGATGGACACTTAAAAATGTTAAGACTTTTGGTTTTGGCTGTTTATGTTAGTGATGGTCTGGTCGACAAAAATATGATTATTCTTAGCTAGTGGGTCATTTTCTAGATCAGCTGTAGTTTTTGTCTAAATTTGAAATTCTTGCACATATTTAAGCTGGTGTATTTTATTATTGCTTCTAGCTTTGTTCTAAATTTTTAATTACTATAATGAAAATTTGAGCTATGCACAATCCGTTACTCAAGGATAAGTTGTGGTAGAGCTAGTTTACTTTTAGGTATATTGTAACTTTCATTCTTTACAAGTTTGTATTAAATGCTAAATATGATATCTTAACTCTCACATAAAATGTATTAATATTGACCATTTTTCTCACAGGTTTTCATCTTCTTCACATTTTAATTTATTGCATTATGGGACATGTTTCATCTCACTCCATGTTCAACCAATTGTGTATATCTCTTAACACCTTTTTTATTAGAAGTTGGTAATTTTTCCAGTCATTATGGCACCAATAATGGATCAAGAATATCTTTCTTAACTGCTCACCAAAGCAATTTTCAATTCCATAGAAAACCCCGTATGAGAAAATTGAATCATCATGCATCTTTTATGAGATACGCCATATGTTTTTTGAAATACTATTAAATTAGACTAGTAATAAATATAAATAGGTCTTTAAACTTATATACCACGTCAAGGTCTTTAGAATGCGTTTTAGACATATACCTGATGGAAAGGGGAAGAAATACCTGCTGCATAAGCTGAAGAGAAAGATCAGGTAAGCCAATGTAAAAGAAAAGCACCTAGGCACTTTTCAGTGACACGAAATCCTTTGGGAAGTCCTTCAGGAGTTGCAAAGAAAAATAAGTCGTTATTTCAGAAACCGGCGCTCCTCACAAACAGATTAGAAAAACCCCATTTTGTACAAAATTCATACTTCTTGCTAGCTAGTTATTATAATAAAAATATAGAAAAACTAATGAAGGAGAAAAGATGCAAGTGTGTGACAAAGTACTACATCGAATGTAGTATGGTTGTATCCAAAAAAGAATCTATCATTGCAACTACCCAAGGAACCAAGAATAACAACAGAAATATGATAGGAGTGAAACTCAAAAGACAGAAAAAAGAAAAGAACAAATGTAGTGGAGGCACCTGAACACCCAATTGATGGATTGTACCTGCAAATCAGGATTAATGGACAAAACTTCTCCAAAGGAACTTTTTGATTGTATTTCTGAAATGATAAATGTTACAAATGAAAGGGGACTCTTTATACCAAGTGAGGTGGAAACCCTAAAACTTAAAAGCTCTAGTTACTAATAAAACTGATAATACCCTTATTACACAACAATGAAATTTTACAGATATCAAAATATGGTATTGTAAAGACCTAAGACAAGAACATTATTACAAAATTATGAGCTTACAGACAAAATAACTGATTTATATTCTGTAATGTCTAAAATCTTATGTCGTGAGGTACACAGCATGCCCTCCCTTTAAAAAGTTTTATCCCTGTCTCTAATCAAATCAGTAGGGTTGTTGAGGTCCATGCAACCTACTATGATTTTCACACACAAGATGAGGGCCCACTGTCCCCCAAATCCCCACTCTTTAAGCCCAGCTACTTCCTTGATGGCTATTAGAAGATTCCTTTAGAATACCTCACCCAATCAATAAGATCAATGCCTTAAACTGGATCTATGGGTGAAACAGAGGAGTTAATGATTTGTTGTCCTACTGCCTGACTATGTATGAAGTAAGGTGGGTAATTACTAATAGATTATGATGGTCACCTTTTTATAGGACTTATGTAAATTAATACATGTAATAAGCAGTGGCTTTTTAGGTAGGCATATAAGGTGTCAAGTTTGGAAGATGAAAGGTTAGCTTTATGAAGTTGTGATTGAATACAATATTGACATCTAAAAACATATGTAACCCTACAAGGGGGGATGAACCTTCCAAATAATAAAGTTAATATCATTATCAGTCTTGTAAAGGGAATATATTGCCAACGCTCCAGAAATAAACTTATCTGAAATATAGAGGAAGATATTGGAAATCATTGGAAAATATCAGCACACATAAACTTGGAATGAAAGGTCAGAAAATATTGGAAACATTGGCACCCTGAAAAACTCAGGAAAAATTGGAAATATCAGAAGACTTTGTAGTTTTTTCAACACTGATTCTTATCATCTCCCTTTCTCTCTGTTTTATGTGTACATTATCTCAAATTTGAAGTTTTCAGCAAATGATCTGCATACATAATTTTGTTGATACAATGTCCAATGGAAAAAATTAGAAGGGAACCCTTTGTAGGAAACTATAATCATAGTTTTGTCTTGCACGCCACTACTAACATTCCACGCCTTATCTTCTCTTTTCATAAGTACAATACTGAACTTGTGCTAATCTACAGGACATACAATGTCAAGTTCCAATTATACATGATCAAGTGCTTAATGTATATCATTGATTACACAAACTAACGTCTCATGGACACTTAAAAATGTTAAGATTTTTGGTTTTGGCTGTGTACGTTAGTGATGGTATTGTGGACAAAAATATGCTTATTCTTAGCCAATGGGTCATTTTCTAGATAAGTTGTAGTTTTTGTCTAAGTTTGAAATTCTTGCACATATATAGGATGGTGTATCTTGCAATTACTTCTAGCTTTGTTCTAAATTTTTAATTACTGTAATGAAAATATGAGCTATGCACAATCCATTACTCAAGGATAAGTTGGGCTAGAGATAGCTTAATTTTAGGTAAATTGCGACTTTCATTCTTTATTAGTTTGTTTAAATGCTAGATGTGATATTTTAACTCTCACATAAAATGTATTAATATTGACCATTTTTCACACAGGTTTTCATCTTCTTGACATTTTAAATTATTGCATTATGGGACATGTTTCTTCTCACTCCATGTTCAACCAATTGTGTATATTTCTTAACACCTTTTTTTATTAGAAGTTGGTAATTTTTGTAGTCATTATGGCACTAAGAATGGATCAATAATATCTTTCTTAACTGCTCACCAAAGCAATATTCAATTCCATAGAAAACCCCGCATGAGAAAATTCAAACATCTTGCATCTTTTATGAGATACACCAAATACTATTCATTTAGATTAGTAATAAACATAAATAGGTCTCTAAAACTTATATACCACGTCAAGGTCTTCAGAATGCGTATTAGACATATACCTGACAAAGAGGGGAAGCAATACCTGCTCTACAAGTTGAAGAGAAAGATCAAGTGAGCCAATGTAAAAGCAAAGCACCTGGGCTCTTTTCAGTTACACCAAATCCTTTGGGAAGCCCTTTAGCAGCTGCAAAGAAAAATAAGTTGTTATTTCAGAAACTAACACTCCTCACAAACAGATTAGAAAAACCCCATTTTATTAAAAATTCATACTTCTTGTTGGTTAGTTATTAATCATAAAAATATAGCAAAACTAATGAAGGAGAAAAGATGCAAGTGTGTGACAAAGTACTACCTCGAATGCAATATGGTTGTATCGAATAAAGAACCTATCATTGAAACTACCCAAGGAACTAAAAATGAAAACAAAAATATGATAGGAGTGAAACTCAAAAGATAGAAAAAGAAAAGAATGAAACTAATGGGGGCACCTGCACACCCAATGGGTGGATTGTACCTGCAAATCAGGATTAATGGAGAAAACTTCTCCAAAGGAACTTTTTGATTGTATTTATAAAATGATAAATGTTACAAATGAAAGGGGACTCTTTATACCAAATGAGGTGGAAACCCTAAAACTTAAAAGCTATAGTTACTAATAAAAGTGATAAGACCCTTATTACACAACAATGGCATTTTACAGATATCAAAATATTGTATTAGAAAGTCCTAAGAAAAAAAAATTATTACAAAATTATGATCTTATAGACAAAATATCTGATTTATATTATGTAATGTCTAAAAGCTTATGTGGTGAGTTACATAGCATGCCCTCCCTTTAAAAAGTTTAATCCCTGTCTCTAATCAAATCAGTAGGGTTGTTGAGGTCCATGCAACCTACTCTAATTGACACACATAAGATGAGGGCCCACTATTGCCCAAATCCCCACTCTTTAAGCCCAGCTACCTCCTTGATGGCTATGAGAAGATTCCTTTAGAATACCTCACCCAATCAATAATATCAATGCCTTAAATTGGATCTATGGGTGAAACAGAGGGGTTAACTATTTGTTGTCCTACTGGTTGACTATGTATGAATTAAGGTGGGTAATTACTAATAGATTATTATGGTCACATTTTTATAGGACTTATGTAAATTAATACATGTAATAAGCAGTGGCTTTTTAGGTAGGAATATAAGGTGTCAAGTTTGGAGGTTGAAAGGTTTTTTTTATGAAGTTGCAATTGAATACAATATTGACATCTAAGAACATATGTAACCCTACAAGGGTGGATGAACCTTCCAAATAATAAAGTTAATATTATTATCAGTCTTGTAAAGGGAATATATTGCCAACGCTCCAGAAAGAAACTTATCTAAAATATAGAGGAAGATATTGGAAATCATTGGAAAATATCAGCACACATAAGCTTGGACTGAAAGCTCAGAAAATATTGGAAACATTGGCACCCTGAAAAACTCAGGAAAAATTGGAAATATCAAAAGAATTTGTAGATTTTTTCAATATTGATTATTATCATCTCTCTTTCTCTCTGTTTTATGTGTACATTATCTGAAATTTGAAGTTTTAAGCAAATGATTTGCATACATAATTTTGCTGATATAATGTCCAATGGAAAAAATTAGAAGGGAATCCTTTGTAGGAAACTACGAGCGTAGTTTTGTCTTGCGCGCAACTACTAACATTCCACACCTTATCTTCTCTTTTCATCAGTACAATACTGAACTTGTGCTAATCTGTAGGACATACAATGTCAAGTTCCAATTATACATGATCAAGTGTTTAATGTATATCATTGATTAGACAAACTAAAGTCTCATGGACACTTAAAAATGTTAAGGTTTTTGTCTTTGGCTATGTATGTCAGTGTTGGTCTTGTGGACAGAAATATGCTTACTCTTATCTAGCGGGTCATTTTCTAGACTAGCTATAGTTTTTGTCTAAATTTTAAATTCTTGCACATATTTAGGATGGTGTACTTTGCGATTACTTCTAGCTTTGTTCTAAATTTTTAATTACTGTAATGAAAATATGAGCTATGCACAATCCGACTCAAGGATAAGTTGGGGTAGAGCTGGTTTACTTTTTGGTAAATTGTGACTTTCATTCATTGCAAGTTTGTATTAAATGCTAGATATGATATTTTAACTCTCATATAAAATGTATTAATGTTGACCATTTTTCACACAGGTTTTCATCTTCTTGACATTTTAATTTAATGCATTATGGGACATGTTTCTTCTCACTCCATGTTCAACCAATTGTGTATATTTCTTAACACCTTTTTGATTAGAAGTCGGTAATTTTTCCAGTCATTATGGCACCAAGAATGGCTCCTAGATCTTTTGGCAGTATGGGCACTTACATTGACTAATAAGTTTTCCATTTTCGTGATTGCAGCGAGGGATATGAGAGCTGGTGATGAGATCAATTTTCCTTACATCTCTACAATCCACCCCTTTTCATAAAGGAATCAGATGTTCAAAGAATGGGGCATTCATGACCACTACTGTAGCAAATGCAAATCTGAAAACAACAATGGTACCCAAGATACCATATTATGTGTTAATAGCTCTGAGACATTTTGAAATATTGAAGCCTATGAAAAGGGAGTGGTATATCGTCTCGCACCAGCACAAGCTTTTGAGTGTTTCACATCCAAATGAGTACAAATCCATTTGCCAAGAACATGGGTCAATTTTTGATGTGCCAAGTTACGATGTGGACAATTGTAGGAGACTGGAGGTGTTGCAGGAAATGTAAGCTACAGTGCCCAGACATCCATACTTTATTCAAATGTTGGTGAAGGAAGCAGAATTACTTTTCATTACTAACGAGTCATTGGAGAGCTTAGGGTTCATTGAAATAATTTTGAATATGGCAAGGAACACATTCTATTCAGTTTATGGAAATCAACTAGAAGCTGGACTAGTTTCTGGTTCTGAGCAATTTTCTATTTGTAGACATGTCTATACATAGATGTGCTATTTTTAGTAGCTGTGCAAGTTTCCTCCTATTTTTAGGTGGAAATTCTGTTGTTAGATACTGCTCTATTTAGATACATGAGAGTGCACAGAAACGTCCTTGCCCCTGCCTCTTATTAATAGTACAAGATTGTTATCAATTTCAACCTTGCCACATATTTCTATTTATCACTGAGCAGATACCACATCTATTAAACATAGATTTATGTTGTCCAATGAATTCGAAATGTGCAAGAATAAGAATATCAATCATTGATACAGACAAAGCTTGATGGCTAAACCATGTCATCAAACTAGCAAAATGAGAAATAGATGCTAAAAAGTAATCAAAAGCACACAAATGATCAATCATACTCTTAAGCACTAACATTAACACAAACATAGTTTGAATTCATAATGCAACTGAACAACTTTTCATTACAATGTCCGTCTAGAGGAGCAAAACACTACATAAAACAACTCTTACAAATACAAAATGACTGGCTCACATGAAACTTGGATACAAACCAAGCAAAGGAGTACAATGACAAGAATAATCATAATAATGTGAAAGAATGTGAAGAATGAACACCTATCACCCTTAACACCCTTTAATTCCCACCTCATTGACTATAACTCCAAGTTTCCTAACATGAGACTATCGTATTTATCCCACAAAGTATTTATAAGGATATCTTCTATCTGCAGAAAAATAGGACAATATGGCAGCCCAACTTCCCTATTTGTGACCTGCTCCTTGATGTAGTGAAAATGTACCTCAATGTGTACTATGTGTGGTTAATGGTACAAGCATAGGACAATGAGGTGCTCAGTGAGATATCAAAATCTAACAAACAATATAGCAAAGAACGTATGGATATACATGCACATCAGGTTGCTTCTCCTTCTGGTCAGAATCTTGATCACCAACAACCTTGTTTTCATTTCAAAACTAGGTATATCTACAAACCATCCAAATACTAACAAAAAACCACTAGCTAAATAGAGAGTCAAACACAAAAACCACGATTCAAACATTAACCACTAAGGGTCTCAGTATGATTTTTTCAGATGAAGGGTCTTAGTGGCCTTACTCTATACGTTGTTTTGTGTAGATGCATCCCTATCTATATCATAGGCCATCTTTCTGAATACTAGAAATCTGTAGGTAGATAGGTGATGGATTACACACCTCAAACAAATATGGAGATCAATTAGGAGCATCCCAGAAGTAGGGTGATCTTCAAGTAAGCATCTAATACCCACTTGGTGGACCTTTGTTTCACTCCTATATTTTATGTCATTGTTGTCATTTATTGATCCCACAACTCAATATATCAATTGGTAAATATTGTGCTTGTAGCAGTAGCTATTTATGGTTTGTAGGTGAGGATGAGGATGGAAACTTGGATGACTGGGAGGCTGTAGCTGATGCCCTAAATCTTTTTGAGGACTCTTTGAAATTGTCACGAGAAAAAGTGAGGGAGGAAATACCCATTGTTGCTCAGTTTCAAACCAAAATTTGTTATTCAATGAAAGCAGAAAACAAGGAAATTCTAAAACCACAGTACAAAATCAAGCTCGTAATGATTCCAAATCTTGTCTCATTGCCTAGTCTCTCTAAACTGCACAGCTTTCCAGCACAAACCGAGAGGCTATCTGCATGGGTATCAACTAATAGGACTAAACAAAGCGATCAAAACAACCTATATCAACTAAGCAAATTGCAAATACTTACAGCCCAGGATGGACAAATTCTGTGTAAAATTATTTTTCATTAACAGGAAAAGAGAGTATATTAAAAATACATGGCAGAAATTGTTTAAAAAAAGTGCAGAAAGGTAATCAAAATTACAACCAAAAGTAGGAAAAAACCTGTATTTTGCATGAAATCTCACTTCCAAAAGGGAAAAATCTGAATCAGTAAAAATGTTAACCAAAAACTTGTGTTGCTTGTGAATTTATGTAAATATCATGCTTGTGAATTTGTAAACTTTCACACCTTGTTGTTTTTAAGGATAGCTGGGTGCATTAATGGAAGTCAATTTACTAGCTCAGAACTGCCATATTTTTTTTCAGTACAAGAAAAGCTTGATTATATTGAAATCAAATAATCAAATAATGCCCAATACATCATTATAGACTGAGATGAGAGAATTTCCTTGATAGTACAGACTGTAGGGGAACATAGTAGCACAAAAAATGTTTGAAAGCCTATTATACCAAAAGGTACCATAGAGTGAAAGATGTATATGAGTTGTAAACCAGAGGAAAAATAGTGCTTTTACCAAATAGATTGGCTAGATAGGTAAAAACCCCATTTGGGGGGCGTCATCTACTAGCTGGGAGAAAGTATGCAATATGAGCAAGAAAAAACAGTTGCATGGAATGTACTAGGGAAATTGATATGAAATAGTAAAATTATGTGCCAAGTAGAGAAAAATCCTGAATTGAGTACATCTCAGCTTCTATTTTTATGTCCATTTTCCATTTGCCCATTTGAGTTAGGAGCCCTTTCTTCGACAAGTCATCTGCTTGAGTATTTTGAGATTTGTTGACATGATGTATAGTATAATCCTTCATCCTCCTCTAGAGAGAGTCAATTCTATTCATCCATCCAGAAAGTCGATTATTTTTTATATGACTCTTTGCTGTGACGTGATCTATTATGATTTCCGAGAGAAAAACATTGTCCAGGTTGATAGCCGAGGGTGGTGAGATAGTTTTAATGGGACGCTGGTTATGTTTACATCGCAAGAATTCATTTCCACCACCTTTCTGCATGCATGGCATGAATTCATGTCCACCACCTTTTCGTTCACATGCCAGCAAGGTAGTAGGAAACGTTTGACAGGTGATGAAAGCAAGATCAAAGAGCAGATCACAAGGAGGTGTTCGACTTTAAATGGAAAAAGATAGATCTAAGTACATTCCAGATAAGGAAGGGTATGGTCAAGTTATGTGAAAAATAATTCTCATCGCCTAAATATTGACAATATCTAAGAACCAAAGACTGTACTCAGCCTTTTTAGAAAAAGTCCAGATAAAGTGTACTTTAGCTGACAGAATTTAAAAAGATAATGACATAAGTGTCAGAAAAAGATAATATGTAGGTTGATATGAAGAAAATGACAGTGTATTATTGACAGTTCCAAGAAATATCGATCTTTAGCATGTCATAGGTCCCTCCCGGTCTCAGAAAACTAAAGTTTGGAAATTTTGAACCCTGGGAAAACCAGAGTGGAGAAAATAGAGGGCTTAGTGGATAAAATGGAGGGCTCAACCATTAGATGACTTAGATGCTAAAGATGATTAAAACCTTTGAAAAGAGAGGAGGATTAAAAATGCAGGAATAACTCGAGAAAATGATGCAGCATCAGTAACGTCCATTGCATTTTCACCACCAATTCCCAATTCTAAATCTAAAATCTACACAAGGCCTAGATATAACACATACTTTTGATATCTTAAAGATAGAATTCAAAAACAATTATTTCTTTATAAATAAAGCTTTTATATCCTCTAAAAGGCTGTTAACAGAACTCAGAGACATATACAAGTCCCTAAACCTCCACTCAGATATGGAAAAGTGACAACAAGCAAGAAACAGAGATAGATTTTTCATTTATTTTCAAAATTCTGAAACTACTCTGGATTTCACTGAAATGGGAGCAGATCCTGCTTACCTCTAAACCACGAGAAGAGTGAGCCACCACAAGAACCCTTCGTCTGCATGCGCTTCCATTAACCAAGATTCTTCCATGAAAATACTAACTCTTACCCTCAAAACAGACTGATAAGGTATCGACAGAAGCTGGTTGACAGTGGATGAAAATGATATAAGCATGATTAAAATGAAAAAGCTGATGAAGTAACATCAGAAGTCTAGGAAATGGGGGAAAACCATTCCGGTTCCAAGAAATAGAGATAGAACTATAGAATGTCTAAGTAGGAACTTGACCAGCTTGTTCAAGAAAGAGAAGACCCTCAAAAGATATGCATAGGCATGCGGGGAAGAGAAACGACAAAAATTTGAAGCCAAGATTTTGATTTATAAAAAACAACTATATGCGATCAGGGACAAAGGACCGATAGGAGCTTGCATTGGGTTGGTTCATAACCCGACACATCTCATACAAAGGGACCAGGAAGTTGCATGAATGAACTAGATATTTGATTCATGGCCCAGGAACCATCCCCAAAACTGTAGTTATGTGGCTGAAAAATACATTCCTGCGTGATCCATTAAAAACGCTAGTTGTCTCGGCCCATTACATCCTTTCTTTGTTCGCCTCTGTATCTTATGGCTCTGCATCTCATAGGCAGGTTCTTGCCTCGGCTCTCCAAATTAAGTTTAATCATCAAAACTACCATATTTATTAATTCATTAGAGCCCAAACTATCTGAGGAGATCAGATCAGATATCAAATGGTGGAGTGGAATTCAACACTTAGTTTACTAACTACTTTCACCTACTTCAGTAGCCTATATTTACCGATAAAATCGTGCATGTACATAGATATCGTGATTGTGAACTGGTGACATGATATGAATGAAAAATCTGAAATTTTAAAAAATCATATATATTTTTTATATGGAAAAAATGGTATTTCAATTAGAAGTGTAAGTAAAAGTTCAATATGCATGTAATGAAAAATCTAATTTTTAAATTTTTTTTTATTTATGTTAAATAATAAATTTAGTAATTATTAAAAGAAAAAAATAAGAGATTTTTCCTTATTTCAAATAAGGAATTATTTCAAATATAGAATTTAGTAATTATTAAAAAAATTAAAAGTAGAGATTTTTTTTTTATTCAAATAAGGAATTTAGGAATTTGTTAACTATTTTTTATTTCTATTTTTCTAGCAATATATACTTGTCTCATATAAAACCTCAAGCAATAAGTTTGGTAACACCCTTGAAATAATATTTACTCTCATTTATTAAATATTTTGTATTTCCACTTTTCAACTTGAGTGACAAAGAAATAATAAATCTAGTTAATGATGAGTAAAATCCATCAAAAGTGTTGCCTAAAGTCATAGTTATTTGATCTATTACAGATGATGAAACTATTTGTGAAATTAATGATTTCAATATGTGACATAGTAATCAAGATCATTTATAGGAATTCTTACCTATAATTATTCATGTGATACATAACTTTGATTCCATTACAAGAGATATTAAATAATTAGGCCATGTTCATTTTAGCAATGATATAAACAATAATATGGGATCCTAGTTTCTTGTTTACAAATTCTCATTTTGTATAGTCTAAGAAAAGGTGTTTTATTTAACCTTTGGTATTATTCAAGTTTATATTGTAACTTCTCTCTTATACATATTTATTTGCTTCTTGTCAAGCACGTGGCAGTGCTTTGCCCACATGTCACCATTATAAAATGGCATATCAACTTCCACGATAGCTTACCTATTCAATTAATTTGGCTATTATATCCACTATCGACCACTTGGGAAATATCACATTAGTTTAAAACTTGCTTACTCGGTCTTCACATAACCAAACAATGGGTCATCAATTAACATAGTTACCTTTCCATCATCTACCTTATCCATCTGCCAAATCACTAAGCTGCTATCCCCGTAGGACACTTAATGCTCTATACATACTTACTGTCTCGATACTCGACACCTAACATACAGATGAGCTTGTAGATTGAAGCCCTAATGTCTCAATACTCGATATCTTGAAAGGCCAATGGTCGAGCTATCAAGCAATCAAGCCCTCGGAAGAGGCTAAAGAGTGTCATTGATACTAATTAGCTGATATATTAACATCCAAAAGCCCAACATCCACGTCATTGCTATATGGTTACCACCTAGACATCACCTCGGTGCCTAGTCAACCTTCCATTGCCATGTCAACATGCCACATCACTTGCCACATTGGTATGCCATGTCATCTAGACCCACATTGGTGCCACATCATAATGAGACGTTAGCATGTCAAATCAACTGCCACACAATTGACTGTGGTATCCCCGGATCCACGTCCACTCACCACATCATTACTCTATTGATACCAAGGTTTCTTGTTGGTGACTAGTGTCCTACTTACTAACGTCTACTACCCAATATTGTGACATTTTGATAGGTTGATGTACCAACAACTAATACATTGCATTAGTGTTGGTTGACCTTGAGGTGTCCTTAACACAGTTAGCTTGACATTTGACCTCTCGATGGACTATAGTCCCCAACCATCAAGTGAGAGTCCTTGAACCCTCTATCTCCATGAGCTAATGGATAATGTAGGGTGATATGCTAATATCGAGGACATGTTTGACTTAGCATCTAGGTTAGTTGGGGATTTTTGCACAATTAGGTGATGGGGAGCACTATTTTCCATCATTATAAACCATAGTATATAGATGGTGTATGGGTGTTAATGTGAGGATAATTTTTCCCCACAAGGATGGCTTTGTTTGGGTCCTTGGACATCATCTAAGGAGGTCCACCTAACAGTGTATTCCAAAAGTTAACAAACAATACTGATGCGTGGGCTTCCCAACATTATAGTATTATTGAAGAGTTAGTCGAAGCATCATGTGTCATGTCTTAGAGGATTTTCAGTCCTGCCTCATGTAGCACAAATCCTTATTGACTACTGTTAGAGGGGTTGATCCTTTGGAATATGACTAGGATCATTTTACCACATGGGTTGTCACTCTGCCTATTGAACATGACTCCCTAATGACGAATTTACTATGGAAAAATTCATCATGGAGGTCATGGATTCACTTATTGACAATCCTAGGGAGATTATGCGTCTTGATACCTCTAGTCTCCCCAAATGGGAAAAAGTAGAGATTGGTAAACTAAATCTTGAATTAACCTAGGGGGCATTTTCTCAGCCATCCTTGGAAGTGTCACCCTTGGACCAAGTAACGTTTTTGGTTTCTAATGTTGAACTTTCCAATGAATTGTCAAACACAAATCCATCATTCAATGAGTTTCTTATCACCCCTTTATGTCTTCATAGTCCTTGTCATGTAGCCACAGTAGCTCACAAGACTACCCACTTTTTATGTCCTCTGGTTATTCCTAATAAGACTATGATTCTAGGTTTTCCTTGTTATCATCAATCTTTAGGAGTCTCATAGTTAAAATTTGTATGGCATGGCCCCATCATGGCACACCATATGGTACCTCAACTCCTCCCTGAGTTCATGTACGGGAATCCTTTTCTTGTGTCCAAAATAGGCACACATTGACATGATTGTTTTGATTGAGTTGTGATTGTACCTTGTACATAGAAGTGTGTGTGTTGTTTTGTATCCTTTTGGTTTGATGTGTGATGTGAGAACTTTTCTACTATATAGTTTTTGAGAAAAAATACCAAAAAATTATAGGGAATGAAATATTCTAGAAAAGAATATATGGATGTTGGTTAGAAATGACTAATTTGATGCTTTGAACGCCAAACAATACACTAAGTATGGATGTTGGTTAGAAAAGACTAATCTGACGCTCTCAAAGCCAAACAATACACTGTGAACTAGTTGTAGCCGCCTGTTTGCACGCCATTAAATTTTTGGAAAACTTTCTCGATTTTGTTTGCCATAAATGCAAGCTTCACATTTTGCATTTTCCCTTTTGAAAGTGGGAAGTCCTTTAACCATTCCTTGTTTCTGCAATTGAGAAAGACTCTCAAAATTCAAATGTCCATATCTTACATGCCATAGTCTTATAGGGGAAATACCTGTAGTCACTGCCCCTGCAAAATCAGAATGCCTTGGAATAACTGTCCCTTTCATCCGTAACAATTTTCCATCTTCATAACCTGTCATGACTGTTTTCAAGTTCTGTTTGACTGAATTAATCTTGACTAAACCATCTTCCATAATCACCTAATGTCCTGCTTGTCGAATCATGACTAAAGAGATCAAATTTTTCTTAAAACTGGGTACATACCATACATTGGAAATATTTTTTTCTCCAATGCCAGGGAGAAAAACTTTTACTACTCCTTTTCCATAAGGAGTATGATTTGTATCATCAGCAAGAAAAATGGAATTAAGTTGGAAATCTTGAAAATTCCAGAAAAAATCACGTCGACAAGTCATGTGCTGAGTGGCCCTAGAATCCAAGATCCAGGCATCTTCATAGTCACTTCTAAGATGGGATGAAAGTTGTGATGTTGGCGAGGAAGTAAAAACATATTTTGAGTTATCATCATCTTGATCATTTGCAAATTGCGTTGAATGTTGTTGAAACTTGAGAATTTTATTAAGTGAATTTTGACAATCTTCAGCATAATGGCCAACTTTGTTACATCTTCGACACACAATTTGACTTAAGTCTCTTCCTCTTCCTGAAGATTGTCCTCTGCCTCTACTTTGAC